>CABFWO010005532.1:14552-45007 GCA_902155825.1 Timema genevievae | reverse complement strand
AAATTTTTTTTTTTTTTTTTAGTTTACAAAGCTTCGACAAACTTTACAAAGAGCCACAAAAATATACACTCTTTAAATTAATTATCTGAAGATACATTGTACATTGCAAATTGTCTTATCTAAAAAAAAAAGACTTTGTAATAATATAGTGTAAAATTATGTTCATACTTTATTTAATTGAACACATATTTTTAGTATATTAGTGTACACTTTAACAAAACTTGTACTCTACATTATAATATCTTTCTTGGGATCAATAGATGTAAAAATCCATCGGTGTTAAATAAATGGTGATGTTATATTTTGTTATGTTAAAACACGCTACAAGATAAAGAGTTAAGGAAGATACTTATACTAAATACACTTTTATTAACAAGTCACATAATTTTGAAGGGGGCAAATAAAATGTATTGAGAATGAACTTATCTTTGGATGCACTGATTAATCTACAGCCACACCTTTAAAGGTGTCAAAAATGTGTGTGATTGCTTCTTTATTAATATAACTCACAAATGATTTTGAAAAGATTGGATCAATAAAAACTTTAATACATGCTAATATAAATGATTTTAAAGACTATGTAAATAAAGATATTAGTAAATAACAGATATTTTAGGTTTATATTTTTTTTTTCACCTTAGGACAAGGGTTGGCAACTAGTGGATCATGATCGACCGGTCAATTTCATGGTAATTTTCATACAAAATTAGTTTTTTTTTAACTCACAAATATATCGATTACTTTCAAATAATATTTGAGTGCAAGCAAAATGACCTTGATCGGTAATCAGTAATGTTATAAGAAATTTAAATAGTTTAATATGAAAATGTATTTATTTGAAGGAATGTGGGGAAACCATGAGAAATCGGTCGAGACCCAAAAAGATTGTCAAACACTGCCTTAAGAAAATCATTTGTTATAAACGAGATTCAAAAATTTCTTTCAAAGTAGGTGCTTAAATAAAAAAACATTTTTTGCCCATAATCAGGGGCTTTTTATTCGACAATTCATGAAACTATAGGAAATCTATAAACACGCATTCAATTTTTTTTGTATGTCAGATTACAATTCTATTGCCCCCTAAAATAAAATAAAAAGTGACTAAATCAAATATCCTTCTCTAAATATAAACATACATATATAACAAAATTAAATTAAATATAAATATATATTTGCCTTTTATGTTAATACTGGCGCTACATATGCAATTAATCATGTGATGCTTTCTTAGTTTTATCGATAACACAGTTATAAATGGTAAAGTTTATTACTTTTTTTAATTAGAATAGAACCAAAAAAAAAACAACATAATAATTGTCACTTGCAAAACCTTTTAAACAAACAAAAAACTTTTTTTAAGGTCAGCATTTATTTTTAAAAAATCTATAGATTTTAAATGTTAAATATAAAAAAAATATATTTTGAATATAGAAATGTGCGAGTATGCAAAACATTGAGTTCGAGCATAGAGATATTTGAAATATCGATAACTTAATTTGATGAGACTGTATTCAAAATATTGAGAAGATATTGTACTTACAATAATTTGTTTGGAACTTTACACTTTACAATACACAAATCAACAACAAATTGATGGCATTGCTATTGGATTCAATGTTAAATTGACGATTCATTTTTTTCAGCAACATGAATAAATAAAAGATTAGGACATCTAAAAGTTATATGTTGAAATTGTGTTTAGACTAGAAAATAGCAATGAGCTTTAAAATTATTGCAAAACACTAAATCTTGTACTCTACCTAAATTTGATACTCGCACATTACAAATAAAATAAATTTATCAAACAAATGAAAATCAATACTCTTCTTTGGGGCCAAAACTTAAATAAAAACATGTCCGGTCAAATTTCCTTTTAATTAAAATAAAAACTTATTTAACGAAAATAATATTCATTTATCTAAAATGCATGCCAACTTGCAATAAAAAATAAAAAAATTAACTTCTTTAACACAAATAAGACAATTTCTTCTTTGCAGCCAAAAAAACTTTAAAATAAAATATCATGTCAGTTTCTGATTAGAGAATTGATTTTGAGGGAGGGGGAAAAAAACCAGCCCAGACTTGGTAAAATGTCTACACAAAAAAATAATCGCAGACAAATACACATAATAAAATTTTAAATTAATCAATTTATATCTTTATTTGATTAGTAACAGTGACAATAAAATATGTAAATTTCTCGTAAACCAATTAATTATACTTTTAAAACATGAAATAATAACTAACGGCTGTAATCCGTTGTATGATAAAAATATGTTAAACAATAGTTAATTAGAACACTCCAATCTTTCACCGCAGATAAACATGAGTGCAAGTGACTATACATAACAGAGTGATTCTATTTTCGGGAAGCGGAATTTAAGAAACCACAACGCTCGATAATATTCTAGATGTGATAACATTTAACAAAGTGAATACAGTTTCATAAATTTTTAAGAACTAGGTTTTTTATTTATTTTAGAAATCATGTGTTTTTACACTTTTCACAACATGAACTTAGTTACAATAGTGGATTAACATACCTACATACATACATATATACATACATACAATGAGCAAAACAAATAGATAAATTAAGTAAGGTTTGGCGTTAGAACTTTGTTGGAGGCTAGTTTTTTACACTGATGGGCAAATAAAAGATAAATGTTATAAATGATCAATCTATTATTGAACATCTTTCTAAAACTTATATACCATCTTTTCCAAGATAATAAAAAAAGTTTTTAAATATAATGCCCCTTCAATTAATTTCTATATCCTTTTATAAAGAACATTTTCATAAGTGGCTAATACAAGAAGGGGATTGTTTAATTCAACTATCGAAATTTCCACCAAAGAAAATGATAGCTATTTCAAAATTATATCAATCAAATATTATTGTTTTAAGTAGACCACATGTACCGTGGATAATGCTGGCGTAGGTATTTTCTAGATAGAACACAAAACACACAAATAACTTTTTTATAACACTAATCTGTGTTTGTGGATGTCAAGCATTTTGTATGAACACTTCTGCCGTAGCGTTACCAACATAAGATAAGGTAAGTTTCAACTTTTCTCAAAAATAAAATATTCTAGTTCTAATTTTGATATATATTTTTTTCAATTAATGGTTTAAATTAGAAGACATGCTTATCTGTGTCATCTGTGGTGTTTGGATTTAATACTCTAATGAACACAACATTTTTTTTAAAGGAGCTCATCCATTAAAACTGTTAACATCTTCAGATTCTGAGAATAACATTGTTCTTGTTTTGACTAATGAAAGGTTGACTGTCCAGATCATTTGTGTTTTTCAGTTAGTATTTCACTGTATAGATGGCAGCAGCATACCAGGAATACAACAGATGGTATGGGCAGGTAATTGAGGATTGAAAAGAAGAGAATACCAAAGAGAATGATGGTAGTGAAGTATGTAGGAAAAATACTGCAAAGGGGGCCAAGAAAAAGATGGGAGGAGCAGATAAAAAAAGTGTGCAAGTGAGAGGAGAGTAATGGACACAAATAAAGGAGGAAGAATGACGGGAGGAAAGAGGAAGATGTAGGTCTTTTAATGAACTAACTCGACCACCGACTGAAAACAGTTAATAATGACAAGATGATAACAAATTAACTAGATGTATAGAAAAAGCTAACAAGTGGCGTTATTTAACGGTATTTATTATTATCGGGATGCATTATAATTGCAATACAACTGGTTGGTAATATATTTAATACAAGTGCTGACATCTAAATAGTGCAATCTTAACTGGAAAATGAAATTAGCTGGTGAAAGTCAACCTCGCAGTCCAACACTCAGACCCTGAAGAAGTTGCCTGTGCTAGTACAAACATAGAGAGTAATTTTCTTCACATGTTGATAATAACAGTTGTTGAATATCTGTCTAGAGGTGTCCTGAAATTTGATGACAGCTTTTTATCTTAATTTTAAAAGTTTCCCATCTAATGCCGCTATGCTCATGACAGATATTCAACAACTGTTGATATCAGCGTGTGAAGAAAATTAAACTATATGTTTCTTTCTACAGCAGCAATATTTTATTTATTTTTTTATATAAAAACTGCAAAAACGGTCGTCTTTTCTCGTGTCCACTATATCCTCACTTTAAGTGATATCCCTCCTAATTTAAACCAGAAATATAATCTACAAACTTGAATCCAGCATATATTGTCTGTCCCCCATCGTTCGAATAGAAAGTAGCTAAGATATTTAAAAAAAACACTTATGAGAAAATTTGAATTTAAAAATATATGAAAAACCAAACATTTAAAATTTTATAGACACTTTTTTTAGGAGTCTTATAGAGTTTCAAAGCTGCCGGAGATATGAAAAACCACACAAAAAAACAGACATTTCTAAACCCACAGAGACTTGAAGATAATGTTCTTAAATCTATTCAAAGTTTGCATTTTGATTCGCCCTCATCCTTAACATCTTTAAAGCGCTTGGCGGCCAACGAGTCCGCCTTGATGACTTTAGTCTTGACTATGACGAGCTTCGTAAAGCGAGCGATATCCTCGCGGGACGTGGCTCCCGGTAGGCGGCCGACATCGGTACTGCATCCCCTCCCCTCCTCGGCTAGTGCTCGAAGAGCTTCTTGCGTTTGGCCACCATCCCGCTCAGGGAGCAGAGGGCGGGGGAGTGGAGGGGGGCAACCGATAAAAAAGTCGACTGGTTTCTAGTACAGCTAAGCTTTGGAGACCGAATCAGTTCTGGAATTTAGTAAATAAAGAAAATAATGAATTAAAGTTTTAAAGAATCGGAACTTTCAAATCCTTAGGAGATTCTGGACTCTTAAATTTACACTTTGGTGGTCGCATGGTCTAAGGCAGTGATATTCAACCCAAGGTTTCTACACAAAACTAAGAAATTTTTTCCAAGAAATTTCAAGGACTTTTCAAGGATTTTCCACAATTCCTCCAAGACAAGTGTACAAAGTAATCTTGGCAAAATACACACCGTTACATATTTCTTCTATTTAATGCAGGCATTACGCCTGCACCTTCCCACACCTTTTAATATTTTTTAATGTATTCCATGAAGCAAAGAGTTATTCAAATAATTAAAACATAACATAAACTTGCAAATAATCATTAGTTAATTGTAAGTTTCCCCTTTCAGAGGGATGAGTTAACGGCCAAGGGTAGGATGCTGTGTTTTTTCTAGATTTAAATTAGTTTATAAGCCGTGTGAAGATATAATCAGTCGGTTTAGAAAGTGCACGTTAAATACTCCAACTATCACTGTTCATATTGTGCATGATAGTTTATTTTATGTAAATTACTAAACAAAACTAAGGTTTATAAAAATGTCAATAGTACAACCTAGTTTTATATTAATGGAAGATTCAGTAGGTTGATAGGAAATTGGAAATTTCATCAAATAACTTACTCCTGATTTACTGACCCTTTTTTTAAAAAAAAAGTGGACAAAGTAATATCCAGAACAATCTAAATAATTCCAGGAAAAGATTGGAAAAATGAGAAATTTCATAACATTTCCAGGCCTGGGAGAAAGATTTTAACATTCCAGGTTTTCCATGATGCATGGAACCCCCCCCCCTCCCAGGGCTCGAATCCTGGTTGGGCGTACTGAGGGTGTTTTTCTTAAACAGTTTCCCCAATCTCTTTTAATAGAAATGCAGGTACGCTTCTTCTAAATTAAACCTTCCTTATACCTAATGCATTAGCGTAATTAGTGTACAACACTAATTAGTAGCGTGAAAAAAAATCGTTAAAATTTATTTTTTCGCTCCATTACCGTTTATTGGGGGTTCACTCCAACAAATAATAATAATAATAATAATAATCATCATCATTATTATTATTACTAGGTGTTCTGTCTTGTGACAGGTCCACCCTGTCCTATGCCTCCTCCTTCAGCTCCCAGGATGTTCTTTCCTTCAAGTCATCCGATATTTAATTCCTCTTCCTTCCTAAGCTCCTCTTTCCCTCAACTTTCCCTACTGTGACATATTTTAGAGGGGGAGAAACCATCAACAACCAGACCTTGTATCATTAATTTACCACAAAAGAAGATTCAACCACATATCGAATTTTATCACTTCTTTACATCCTAAATATCTTTAAGGATTTGAGAGACCGAATCAACGATCTAAAAAGGTCTCGTCCTAATGAAATGTAGATAACAAAGTTTATTCATTATTTCAAAGGGCGATAAAATGTGTGGATGGAAGAAGGCCGCCATTGTTACCTGCAGTGACGAGAGCTGCCGGTTCCGTGAGCTGTTTGGACCAACTTTGGTCCTTAGCACCACCGTCGGGTTGGAATCTGTTCGACACACAGACTTTTGATCCTGCGCACACGAAAAAAACCCAACAGAGATGAGTGAAACGCTACAGTCCGTGTTTTCATATGCTATGTTGGTGGTATTGGAAACTATATAATCAAAGGAGTCATGATAATGAGGGTGAATTTTAAGAAAATGTACCACCTTAAGGAAACACTTGTTGTGCACAGATTGACATTCATGGGGAGGGTCGGGATTGGTAGAAGGCACCTAATTCTACCAGCAATGTCTACAAATAGGAGACCGCTAACCTTCAAAAATGCAGTTAAAAGTTTTGTAAACTTTGACCGCGATTCAAAAGTTTTGTCAACTTTGACCGCGATTCAAAAGTTTTGTCAACTTTGACCGCGATTCAAAAGTTTTGTCAACTTTGACCGCGCTTCAAAAGTTTTGTCAGCTCTGACAGTGTTTCAAAATGTTTTTCAAATTTGACTTTGTTTTGAATAAAAACAACTAGACTAATCTACAAATATAATTAGAATATAATATTTATTAGATAACATACAATCAGATTAATTTAGTTTTACAAATTGTTCATTTATTGGAAGTTAAGTTTAAGCAGTCTTACCTTGACAGATTACAATATGAGAGACTCTTGAAAAAACTCAACATTGTGGAACCAAGAAAAGGGAGATTGTTTACTTTATGGGTCAATGGAGGATTGAAAAAAAAATCTTAATTTCTAAGTTATCAAATAATATAAATAATTTTAAGGTGGTGGAGTCTGAAAGATTTCGCTGGTTTTCTTAGTATTCAATGTATATTTCTAAAAGTTAAATTAGAGCAATTAATTATAAAAACCATCACCCAAAGCAACACAAGTATTAGCTTTAACATACAAAGCCAATGTACAGGGGTGACTTTATATTCCAAAGATGTTAAAATATTGCATTCAGAAACATAAACCAGATATCACCATCATCATCATCGAATGATACCAGCCTATGGCAGGGTCAGTTTAGTAAAATTCCCGCCAGCTTCTTCCATACTTCCTCCTTTAATCAATTCCATTACTCTCCTCTCACTTGCACACTTTCTGTTATCTGCTCCTCCTATCTCATTATTGGTCTCCTTTGCGGTCTTTTTCCTACATACTTCATCTCTATCATTCTGTTTAGTATTCACTCCCTCTCCATCCTCATTACGTGACCATACCATTCTCAGTCTTGCTTCCTCTACTATCTCATGTATTCCCTGTACCTTCACTATTTTCTAATCTTGTTTCTCCTCGTGACAGCTAACATGCTCCTCACAAACTTTATTCCCATGGCCTTCACTTTCCTAGTCTCTCTTACATCGAATATACAATGTTTCTGCTGCATATGGGACAGTAGGTACAAAGTACACCCTGTACAACACTTCCTTACACTTCAAGGGCACTTCTCTTCTCCATAACAGGTCTCTTACGCACCTATAGAACAACTCCCCCTGAGCACCACAATCACGCTTCCAAGATATTTTGCGTTCTGTATCTATCTCAGCTCTAGTCCAACCAACTTAATAGCTTTACTATGCCCTGTCATTACCACTACATTACATAATGGTATATAAATAAATATGATATTTGGAAGAAGGTACAGGACAGGGAATGTGGATAAGACAAACAAACACAATGTGGCTTTTACACAGTTCACACTTTACACTGCTGCCACTGGACAAAGCGTTAGTTGCTGCCTCATGAAGAAGATCGATTGTTAATGCCTAATTTTACAACCTAGGTTTCATTCTGTCGGAACTCATCAGGAAGGAGTGTGAATCGCACAACATAACTTCCTAAAGGAGGAAACAAAAAAAAAAAAGAAAGGAAGGAAATTGGTAAAGAATGATAGGACACTAAGAAAAAAACATGTAAAAGGAATAAATAACAAAGGACTAACACAGGTAACGAATAATTTTTTTTTCAAGAGGCAGCCATTATTTCTTATTCCAGTGGTAGCAGTGTAAAGTATGAACAGTGTTCTTCTTTTCATTGTGAAAGCCGTTTTCTATTTGTTCAATTTTATTTGTAGATTTATCTATTTCCCCTTTCCTGTGAAGTCTTACAAATATAACAAAACCTCAAAACAAAAAAGAGGTTTTCCCTTAAAGAAATATAACTACATCACTTATTTTTAATGTTAATTTTGGATACATGAAAAAAAAAGAAAAAAAAAATTGTAAACATTTATGAATAGAGGATCAAAATAATCCTGGTTTAAGAATCTAAGAACAGGAATCTAGAAGAAGAGGAGTTGTGTGTCGCCTCCAAACCCCAAGTATTCCAACTAACGACTGATGTGGTGGCATTACCTGTGCTCTGCGACTGCCAGTTGTCTGCCAAGTGTTGCAGTCGGGCCCACAGATTGCCCCTGTCGCCACGGCAACCCTCGGTACAAATGTACTCACTACTCAACTGGGAGCAAAGTGCGCTCAGTTGTACCCCATGCTATTAGTACACACACAACAAGCAGTACAAGGGGATAAAAAAAAATATATATGCAGGTACGGACAAGACATGCCTCGGTAAACCAAAAGTTCAGAGGACAGTAACAACAAAAAAATTACAAAATATTCTAGTTCTTTTACCAGGCAAAATATACATACAAATAAATTGCATGAAACAGAAGACACCCCTCTATTTAATTTATTATTATTACTACACCATGATTAATAACTTAATTAAAGGGGGTGGCATAAAGGAAGTGCAAATGCTTTGAAGAGTCGATAGTGTGTCTATCTACTTAGCTAAAGGTCCAGGGTTCGACTCCCAGCACTGCCAAATTTAAAAAAAAATTCAAATTGGTGAAATGTGGCACAGTGATAATTTAACAACCGGGGACTGGCTGTTGTGCTTCCCACACCTTTACGAGCTAGTAGATGTTCCGATATCACTTCCCTTCATTCCGAGTGATACTTAAATTTCTGAACTAACCGGGATTTGAAACCATATCTATGGGTCGCCAATAATGGCAGGATTTTAATCGTGGTTTTATTGTGACACAGGATTTTATTTTGGTGTAAATTTAAAGGCAGTCAATTTTTTGATTTAGTTTTACATACAATATTTTAAAACTATTTGTAACATTATTATTAATTGTTATATCATATTTGTAAGAAGGTGCAGGAACCGTGGATAGAAACAGATAAAAGGAACAAATACAATATGGAGTTTATAATGAAAAGAACACATTTCACACTTTACACTGCTGCCACTGGACAAAGAGGTAATGGCTGCTTCTTGACGAAAAGAGATCATTACCGCCTAATCCCCCGACCTAGGTTTCATTCTATCAGAACTCATAAAGAAGCCATATTCTTGTGTTTGTTCCTTTTATATGTTTCTATCCACCTTTCCTGTACCTTCTTACAAATGCGTTGTAATATTATTATTAATAATTGTTATATGAATTTATAGGCACATTAGCAACAATAAAGCAGTTTATTAAATAGCATATTAAAATTAGTTTGACATGTAATATTAGGTTTTGCAGTTAGTAGCTTCAAAGAACAAGTTTATAGATAACTTCCTATTCCGAGTTGTATCAAATCTTGAGTCCCTCTTTTAGTGTAACAAAAGTTTACTCTATGAAATAATGACATTCACTCTTGATGTGAAAAGTTACGTAACACAGTTTGAAAGGAAGGGGCCTAGCCTAAATGTTTATTTGGTGTTACATGAGAGGAAGGAGCATAAAAAAAATAAGCAAGAACCATATTGAAACAAAAAGAAAATGAGGAAATAGTGAAAAAAATATGGTTTATTTATTTATTTGAGATACTTATGTCCATCTTCTGAACCAACTGATTACATATGCTACACGAGAATTTCCATGAGTGAGAGAGAAAGAATCTACTAATTTTGCCGGGAAAGGTATTTTCCCATACCTTCCAGGATTCTTTTACATTCCACAACCGGCACGAGACAGACGGCTTTACTTCCCCTCTGAAAGACATCGTGCTATGGATTTTTATCGCTCAAGGAAAAATCCATCGACCCCGGCTGGGTTTGAACCCACAAACAGTGGCTCCTGAGGCTTGCACTTTACCCCAAATATCACCGAGGTCGACGAGAAAGATAAAAACAACTAGATAAGTGGTGTACTAACTAGTGACAACATTTCAGTACTGTACTGATAGTTAACCATGCTTATGAAGAGGAGCAATATTGGAATATTACACTACATAAATAAAAAAAAAATTCAACAGGAAATAAACAACTTTTAACCTTGAAAATAATGCAATAATTAGATTTTTTTTTTATAAGTTTACAATTGAAACAAACCTGAGCTACACTCCACCAAAAAAAAGGGCATCACACAATATTGCAAACTTTACAGTAAAGTGGCTACAAAATAATATATTTGTATTCTATTGAAAAAGGAAGTAAAAGTAACTATTTGTATGTGACCCAAAACTGGGGGGGGGGATTAAATAATTTTCAGTGAAAATTGTTTTAGTTAGTTTTGTTAAATTAAATATATATGTCCCGAAGGTAGAGGCGTGCATGTAATAAAAAAATATATTTGAATTTGAGTAGAGTTTTAATAGCTGCTTTAACTCGACGATTTTTATAAAACTCGAAAAATTTGAGTACTCGGAATTTTTGAATTTTTTTTTCTCCCTTCAAAAATTTCTGGTTTAACTGATTTTATTAAGAAATAGCAGATGGAGCAAAGCTGAGATGATATTAGGATGGAAAATGAGAGAATACCAAAGAGAATGATGGAGATGAAGTATGTAGGAAAAATACTGCAAAGGAGACCAAGAAATAGATGGGAGGAGCAAATAAAATAAAGTGTGCAAGTGAGAGGAGGAGAGTGGAAGCGACTATAGAAGGAAGAATGGTGGGAGGAAAGAGGAAGATGGAGGCATTTTACTTAACTGACCCAGCCACAGGCTGGAAACATATTATGATGATGAATAATGCGGAAAATCTAGAAGTGTGTTTTAGTTTATCTTTCCTTATTTTTATCAATTCCCATTATTGTATAACTTCTAGCCAAAGGTTATCAGTATTTCAGCAGCCGTGTGATCTTTGTAAACGCCCCTAAAGGTCCCACCCCGGATTGGGGTCACACACAATATTCGGGAGAAGGCCGCGTGCCACCGACTTACAGCGTGAGCGGCCCTGAGCTCGTCCTGCAGTTGCCCCACCTCGTCGCACTTCTGTCTGAGCTCCTGCTCTTTCTGACTCAGGAGCTGTGCCGTGTCCCCCGCCGCCATCTCGCTGGCTTCGGACACCAGGTGCGCTCGCAACTGCTTGTTTCTGTACAAGGACAACAAAAATAAATAAATCGAGGTCGCTCGAGAATGTGTGGATTGTGTAGATGTAGGGAAATGACACCTAGTCAGGGATATGAACCCTTGTTCTTCGGCATGTTGAATGACACTATGACAAGGAGTTGTGTTTGGTGTAAAGTGTATTCCCTCTTCTATTTTTGTTTGATAAAGGCAGCAACGCCGAAACATTACTCAATGTGTGTTAAAATGTGTGTGACTACTTCTACTATAGAAGACACAAGAAAGAAGATGTCACCTTTGTGCATATGAGTCTTCTCAACACTTTTCTTTTTACCTACGTGGGCTCTCTTCAGTAAATTCACTAAGGGTGCGCGAAGTCCACTTTTTCAATTCAAAGCGAAATCGAATTGTAAATATGAAATATCCTCGAAGCCGATTCAAAATTCTAATTTTTTTTATTATGGTTTTGTTTTATTATTACAACTTACATTTCAATTACTTAGGAGTTTTTCCAAATACAAATAAATATTGTTTTATATTATATATACATGGCACTAATTGACCATAAATCGAGTATTTTAGCTTTCAATATTTTAATTGAGGAAGCTTCTAAACCAGAATTTTTTTTCGAAGCTGACATTTTTTCGGAGCAGGGTCGAAGCTTCACACACCCCTAAAATATACTCTTATTAGTTTATTTTTACTGTTTCTTTATTCTTATCAATTTTAATTATGATAAAATTATTTAGCCATTGGTCCCAACTCATTTTTAAACATCAAACTAAATAAAAAATGTGGAAATTATGTAAAGAAAGAAATGCTATACATAGCTCATTTGGTTTAGCGGTCAAAGCGTGAAGATGCCAAACTGGAAGTAACACCGACCTCGAGTCTAACTGTTGTATGTGCTGCTGCGCTTGGGTCAGTTGCTTGGTGACGACGCCGAGCTGGTCCTCGAAAGCCGCCGATTCCACGCACTTGACCGAATACCTCTCCGAGAGTGAAAGTATCTCTTGCTTTATCTCCTCCATCTCAGCTCTGTGAAACAAAAGGTGGTATTGAAAATCGTGTATTCACACAGGCTTATTGTAATTTATGTTAATAATAGGGATGAGAACAAATCTTTAGATCAGTCGGTAGCATGTTTACCTATCGAGCTACAGGTACCGGGTTCGATTCTTGGCATGGCCAAAAAATTTATCATAGGTGGAACGTGGGTTTACCCTTTCACAGTGATGAGTTAACAGCCTGGGGACTGGATGTTGTGCTTGTCATAGTATTAAGTTAGATTACAAGACATATGAAGCTACGACAGAACTAGCAAGCCGGTAATGGAAAATAGGGATGTGATACTCGAATTCTTAAGGATATTCGAGAGTGAAGAAAATCTCCGATTCAAGACTTAAATACTTGAAAGATTCTTTTTTTTCTTTCTAGTCTTCAAGTGTAATTTGTTTTGGAGCTCTAATACTGCTTGTTGATGGTTCAGAACCAATTTTAATTATAGGATGAACTTAGCAACCAGACCCCATGTCAGTAATTTAACACTCAACTGAACGTATGAATGTTATAATAAATTGATTATTAGAAAGAATGTTAACATTTAGTTACTATTTGTATTTTATATTATTATATTTTATTTATATTTCCTCTTGTGAGCAAGATAATTTTCAAGATTCAAATTTGTAAAATAGTGGGTTGGGCCCAACTCTTTGTTTAAAGCAGTAAACTTACTCGTGCTCTTTATGGAGGGCCCCAATATCATGTGTGGACTGCATTTTCTTGATGAACTCGTTTTTAAATTTGGTGATCTCTCTTTGTACTTCGGTCTCGTGAGCTTTTCTCATGGCATCCAGAGCTGTAAGGAAAACACTCGTGATTTAATTTGCTTCAGGAAGTTATGCTTTAAAACAGGCACGGACAAATGGCCGATCTCCCGGCATCTTTTTAAACAGGCACGGACAAATGGCCAATCTCTCGGCATCTTTTAAAACAGGCATGGACAAATAACCTATCTCCCGGCATCTTTTTAAACAGGCACAGACAAATGGCTGATCTCCCAGCACCTTTTAAAACAGGCACGGACAAATGGACGATCACCCGACATGTTTTTAAACAGGCAAAGACAAATGGCCGATCTTCCGGGGACATAGGATGCGAATAAGTAGCTTTTGTATAATAATTTGTTTAACCTAGTTTCTTTTGATTTAGTTCTTTAATAGTTATATTGGTTTTGTATTTGTTGTTTCGTTATCGGACGTTTCCCGCCGTTTTGGAGAGTGTCCCGCCAGTTTTTGAGGGTTTCCCTCCGTTTTTTAGAGTTTAAGGGGAGGGGGAAGGAAGTTTTTTTTTAAAGTGTGTGTGTAGGGCAGTTTAGCGCAGTATTCAGTTCACATAGAGCATCTGCCATAATGGGTGCACTAGTTGCTGTACAAATCAGTGTCTGTGTTACAGGCGTTAAGGTGGCCTTTACCAAGAAACCACAACAAGAGTTCGAGAGACGCCGTGGAGTTAGCCTCTTGTTTCCCCATTCCCTCCCCAGCAACCCAAAAGGTGGGCCTTCACTGTGGGCGAACCTCAAATTGGACGAGGTAAGCTATTCTTATCGCAATTTACTATCGAATACAGTCCACTTTCCTTGCTTTCGCTGGTTATTTTATCGTTTGTTGACTGGGACGAACAGATTGCATAAGAAAACTACAGTGTCCTAATTAGCCGAACTTTTGAGTCTGACCAAAATAACCTTGATCGGTCATAGTTGGTAATGTTTAGTCCTGTGTGGGAACGACATTTCGACCTCGGAAAACTTTCGGGAGGGAAATAATTTCCCGCGGGAACGACATGAGAAATAATTTAAAAATAATTTTTCCCTTTGGGCTTATATATATATTTTCAGAACTATAATTAATTTTAGTCTAAACTTAGCCTTTCAATTCATTCCAATAAATAAATTAAAATAATTAGAGAGTTTCAATCAAGTTAAAATATATAGGGGCAGATGTCAAAATTATTTTTGGAATAGATTCAGGAAAAGGGACCCAATTTCTTGATTTGGTTGCAGTTATAGGTATGAACATTGAATTTAAATTCTGTAATCTTGTAAGAAAAAATTTAAAGGAAGAAAATATGCATCCTCAAAATCTTCATACTAGTTTATTTTTAGATTGTAATTTTCCTAATAAATACTAAATAATATTTTGTCTAACAAGTGTTGAATAGGTTTTTGATTAGGCAGAGATGTAGTAGACAAGAGGTTCAAACCCCGATCTTTCTGTCATCGACGGGCCAGTCTATTGTGAGAGCAACGCCTTGAGACCATGCAGCCACTGAAAGTGTGTTTAAGCAAATCGACCCGAACGAAGGCTGGAGACAGTTTATGATGATGGTTGTTAAAGGGAAAACACCAGAGCGTTCGTACCCGCGAGAGTGGCCTGCGTCTCCTCAGTCAAGGCCTGCTCCTTCTCGATCCTGAGCTGCTCCAACTCCTGTCTGTGTTTCTCTTCGAGCTCTGCGATGATGCGGCGATGAGAGCTCTCCATGGCCACCAGACCCTTCTCGCACAACGTCTGTAGGCAAGAGCAGTGGTGTTATCAAGTATATTGGGCATAACAGTAAGATGTGCTAATGTGCATGTTAAGGATGGTGAAGTTGGAGGTAAGATGTGCTAATGTGCATGTTAAAGATGGTGAAGTTGGAGTCAAGATGCGCTAATGTACATGTTAAGGATTTTCTGTTTCGCAGATGTATATAAAGTGTACATTACTAAATAATAATATGAAAATGCTAACCCTAAGTTGCTCTATCTCGGCCTGGTAACGTTGGCAGACATTCTCTTCCCCGTCCAAGTCCCGCTCCAGTCCCGCCGAGAGGGTCTTCTGGTAGGCGGCGCGCAGGTTCTCCACCTGCTGGGAGTACTCAGAGTCGAGCGTGCCAAGCCTGCGCTCGAGCCTCCTCGCTCGGTCCTTAAGCTGGGCTTGCTCCTGTTCGTGCTGCGACACTAGCGAGTGCCTCTGAGTCTCCAGCTCGCCCCGCAAGCGGCTCATCTCCTGGTCCTGACTGCGACGCAACATCTCCAGCTCTTCCTCGTGGTCTGCGTTCAACCTGTACACACACACACACACACACACACATGTATTTTAATGATGGAATCCTTGATCCCCTTGAATCCTTAGGATATTCGAGATTTAAAGATTTCAAGTTAGAGATAAAAAAATATATATTTATTTTCAAAAAGTATTGGTTTTATAGTTCTAATACTGCTTTTTGTGGGTTCAGCCCCAACATAATTATAAGGCAAACTTAACAACCAGACCCTGGACCATTAATTTATCACTTAACTGAATGTAGGCATGTTATAATAAATGCATTTGAGCAAAAATGTCAACATTCAGTTATTATTTGTATTTTTTATTATTCTATTATGTTTCTATTTCCTCTAATGTTCATAATATTTTCCAAGATCCGGATTCGGATTCATAAAATAGTGGAATCGATATATTTAAAACTATTGCAATTACTTATCGATCAAGGAATTCATCTAAAAGTTTGGAAAAAAAATAAATCTAAGTGGAACCTGCAATTTCAGAACACACACCGTCAGGATCTGAGTCTCAACCACACTCATCGAAAATCCAGCTAAGACTTGATGAACGGCTTTGTCCGAATCTTAAGTGTAAGAGAATAAAGTATATTTGAGAAAATAAACTCATTTGTGCGAGGAGAGGAAAACCCTTTCCTAGTGTAACCTGTCACGATTCAAACTTTGACATCCTCGTTACAAATAACACTTTTTCCCTCCTCCCACTTTCAAATTTTTTATTATCATTATCCTTATATATATATTTTATCTCCCCTTGGAAAAAAAAATATATATATTTCCCCTTAAAAATATAAGGGAGGCTATTTTGAATTAATTTCCACTACACAAACATATATTGAATAAAAATATAGATAAAAATTGTTCACCTTTTTCTTGAATATGATTACAAATCTGTTTTTCAGTATTAACTAACTAACACGTACAATTTTTTTTTTTTTCTTTATTGAATTAGAACATGAATTGGATTAATCCTGATCCCTTTAACTTTTTGAGTTGTTCCTAATCAATTAACAACTTCATTTAATTTAATCATTACTACACTACATAAGAATTTAAACCTTGTTCAATTATGACTTAGTTTTTATTTTGCATACAGTAAAAAAAAAAACTAAGTCCATGAAATAATTCGCTTACCTTCTAATAGTTTCTTGAAGCTGTTGGCATCGCTTACACACACGACCTTGAAGCACATGATTTGTCAGTGCTGCCACCAACTGTCTAATAGAGACGCACTTGTCGCACACATCGCCCCAAATGGCCTGTCCACCCGGCCCGGCTTGGTCCCTTGGTTTCATGCCAGTGTCTCCGTCACGACACAGACTACAGCAATCTGGGGTCCTATCTGAAGTCACGCAGTCGTGCAATGCTTCGAGGTCGTCTTTGACAAGATCGAGGCCTTTAATCGTCTCTGCCATCTCCTTCCTACCGATGTCTGAATCGCTGGGGCCCAAACGACAGGAAATATCGGCGCGGCATTTTTCTGAATATTGTTGGAAAAGATATTCAAAGTCTGCTTCAAACTCGGAGGCGATATTCGCTGCATTTTTTTCAAAATCTGTAAACCTAGATATCTCTATGTTAGTCTCCATTATCTGTCTGGCGTACGATTTCGATGTTTCTTTGGGTTTGTCGTTTACGGGCTTCATGTTATAAGACTGTGTTTCTTTACATATTACAGATACACGCGCATCAATCAAAGCTTTGAGTGCAATAACATCTGCAAACTCGAGTAGGAGTCTTCTCGACTCAATCTCCTCCTCTTCTCTATAGCTAACTGGTATTGTGGAATTTTCCTTCTTTAGCGTGACCAGATATTCTTCGTACTTTGCGGTGAGTTCTTCTATGCCCGCCTCCATCTCCCGCCTCAAGATCTCTTCGACCGAGTCAAACCATTTCTCCAGCATGGATCGCTGGGCGGCGAGGAAAGCGAACCTAGTCTCCTGCTCCGAGGCGAGGTCTGCCTCGTAGGCTTGCCCGCAGCGCATGGTGACGTGAGAGATCTCGGCCTGGATGAGCTCGCGGTTTACGGCCTCCTGCGCCATCGTCCACGCCTCCCGGATCCTCCGATCTTCCAGCAGCGAGCTGTGCGACTGAGACGCGTCTACCCGATTGGACTTTCTGGCAGCGTTCTGTGCCTCATTTGAATGATCGCACTCAGTCGTGTAACTCAGAGTTTCGACAGCCAGAATTTTCGCGAGATGATTAAGTTTCTCCATCCTGTATTTATCGACAAACATTTCACATTCCTTTTGCTGATCTAGAAGCATCTCTAAAACGCTCGATTCGCTCACATTTGATGGTTGTATGTGCTTTATTGTCGATTCGAAAAGGTGATTTGATTCACAGCTACACCTCGCTAGTGCCAGCTGTCCTTGCAGAACCAACCTCTGCGATAGTACTTTAGTCAGGTAGGCCACCGACGTGCCACTGGCAACAGTCGACCCTTCAATTACTTTCGACTTAAGGATTGATATTAGCCTGCTACACTCGACGAGCTCAGATTTCAACATGCAGTCTTTAAAGTCCTGAGTGTCTCCCGCGCTACACGCCACAGCCTGCGCTATTCGAAAAATAAGGACCGATTCGTAGGCTAGCTTCTCAGCCAATAAATGCATACGAGCTTTGTCGTTGAACTGGCCAAACTCCTGCAATGCCTTCCGTTTCTTAAACAATTCCACCAATTTATCCCGGAGAAGCTCTTCGAATCTACCTACTATACCATGCACTGAATTGCGGACAGTTTCCGCTTCGGTGGATGCGACGAGGGTGTTCATATTAGTGTGAGAATACTGTGTATTACATTGGTGTAAAATATCCCTCACTTCTCCCAACTGTTTCTCCAAGGAGGATATAGTGTCTGACTGGAAAATAGATTGACTTCTGCTGGGTGAAGATGTTTTTAAGGAAGATAAAAGGTGCAAACAATCTTTTACTTTGTCCCTAGACTTTGAAACCGACGTTTCGAGATTTTGGAGACTCAGTGTGGTCTCCGAGTGCCTTTCGTACACTTCCATAGGTTCAGGTACATTTTCTACGTTCACTTCCACCCGTTGAAGCTCTTGGTTGCAGGTCAGACTGCCCGAGGGACAGTCTAAACTAAGCGGTGCCTCATTTCCGCGTTTTGACAGTTTCTCGGCAGCTTTGGCTACTTTAGATTCGAGCGAACTGACTCTGATGAGGACTTTCATCGGCTCAGAGCTGGTAGCGCTGTCCAGCGATTTTCTCCTGAGGCGCGAGGACGACTGTGATTTTAGACCTTCAGCACCGGCGTTCTCCTTTTTGCTTCTCTGCGGGGATTCACTTCTCGCGTGTTTGGCGGGTTTCTGCGCGAGGGAAGATAGCGGTTTCCCGGATTCCAAGACGTTTATTTTCATTTCCAGTTCTGCCAACTTTTCTTCTAGCTCTTTGCAGATCTGGAATGATTCTCTGCCCTTGAGGGATAAAGAACGACGCTTATCCCGGGAATCGAGTTTTGCCAACTTTTGTTTTAAGCTCCGAACCTGAAAAAGAAATCAAATTACTCAGTCAGCCTACATTACTAAAAACCTCAGCTTTTTAATAATAGCTTGAATTATTGTATGTGTGATTTTTGAATACCATATATTAATATAATCAAAATCATATTCAAAATCTTCTGAATTTTTTTTACTTTCTTGTGACCCCTCATAGAGTAAATCAAATTCCAAATTTTGATGGATGTTAATGGTTCATGAACCCCTTGAGCCTATTTATAAAAATTGAGAAAATAGTTTTGGTAAATATCTCAGGCTAGAGCTGAAACCACTTTAAGGAGTGCGCTAAAAATTGCTTATCTTGGTTTTTCATAAGATTCCCCCGAGGGATACTAGGAATTATCAATCCAACCCTAGAAGTAGGGGTAGTTTACTCAAGCGTAAGAAAAATTTTTTCATCACAGTCCACATTAACAATTTTGACAAAGATGTATATTTAGGCACTCTTTAAAGATACAAACAAAATTTAGCGTCTCATTTCTTTGAAAAAATGATTTATAGAGTAGTTTATATAGGCGGGTATCTACAATTTTGATCATATCATTGAAACTTCTTGAGATAAGAAATAACTAGCTATTGCAAAGTTGTAAAATGATTAAAAGTACAAAAACTTTGATCTTTTAGAGGAAGATGCTATAATAGCATCGAAATATTGAAGTGTGTGTAAATATGTGTCAGTGTTGTTACTTTTATTTGTGCTCTACCATTTTCCTAATATTCTATAATTTTATTTATCACTAAATGTTTTTGCTCAATGCACTTTTTTCATACATAATATTTTAAAAACTTTGATCTGAAATGTATTTTTATAAAACCAAAAGTTTCTGAGATATTGTCTAATGATATTTGAATTGAGTTCTGGGAAACTGGGAGTTGAATGTTATGATCTTTGGTGGACAGAGATGTTACAGGTTATTTCATCCATACCTTTTGGTTGAGTGTTTCTGTAACAATGTTTGTTATCACATTTCACATCTTGAGTAAATAACACCATTTTTAGGAAAAGGAGCGAGAAAGTTTGTGCGGTACACAGTATCAATTATTAAATTTTTATCAAGGAAGCGACTCTCAAAGTCTAGAATCCTTAAATAAATTCAAGATTCAAAGATTTGAGATAGGAAATATATATTTTTTCCTTTTCAAAATGCGTAGTGGTATTTATTTTTAAAAGCTCTAATCACTGTGATGGTTCAATCCCAGCAAAATTATAGGGAAAACTCAACGACTAAATCCCAGACCATTGATTTAACACTTAAATGAATGTATAATTGATTTCAGAGAGGGTGTGTAGTTACAGAGATGAGGGGGAGAAAATACTTTTGTTTTTATCCTTTTTTTTTTAAACACTGTTACGTTGTCAAATATTTGATTTTTTTTTTTTAATTCTGACAACTTCTTCTACAGCTTTGCTCACTCGGTGTCTGCCTATACTGAGTCAAGGGTCCCGGGTTCGATTCCCAGCATGGCCGAAAAATTTATCGTCGATGAAATTAGGGTTTTCCACCTTTCACTTCGATAAATTAACAGCCGGGGGGACTGGATGTTGTGCCTGTCCTAGTCTTAAGTTAGTTTATAAGACATACAAAGCTATGAAAGACCTAGCAGGCCAGTAGTGAAAAATATATGATTTTTAATTAAAAACTGATCCAGAATGGACACAGTAATGGATGTAAAAAAAACTTTTATTTACTGCGATTTGAGGGACTATTTGCTATGAAGTTTAATTAAACTAGTACTTTTTGAGAAAAAAGATCAAAAGTTCAAAGCACTCAAATTTTTCATGTTTGTAAAAATCTTTTGAGCCAGGTTTAAAAGCTCCTAAAACTCAGCTCAAACTCAAATTTTCAAGTACTCGCACACGCCCATTGATATAATCAACGTGTCTTCAGAGAGACCAACCTGTTTCTCTGCGGCGCTCAGTTTTAGCGTCAGGTCTTCCACCCGGGACACCAACAGCGAGAGTTGCGACGAGCTGTCGTCCTCGCGGCTCTTGGAGTCCTGCCTCAGCGTGATGCAGGTCAGTTCAAGGTCGTCGTACAGAGCGTGAGACTCGCGCAGCTCCCGTTTCATGGCCCTAATCTCCTGGACAGCTTTCTCGAACCTCCCTCGGAGGTCATCGTATTCCTCCATGATTCTGAAGATGAGAGTAACCAATTACACCCGATAAACCTCTATGTTTGTACTGGAGAAATATTTTATATATTTTGTTTTTAAATAAAAACTACAAAAACAATGGCCTTAACTTGTAACTTTTCTAGCTGTCAGTTAAAGTTTTTCTTATGAAAATATGACTAAACAAAATATTATCCACACACATAATATTAAGAGTTTACAAAAACTCTCACCTTTCTTTATCCATTTCGCCGAGATCAAGATCGAGGTCGATGTTGGTGAGGTCGCTGAGCGAGTCAACGCTTCGCCCCCTCTCTCGCGAAGAGGAGAGGTTACCCCCAACCCCCCGCCCTTCCAGTTCCCTCAACCGGCGGTACAGAGACTCGTTCTCCTCGATGCCTTGAGCCAGACGCTCGCTCAGAGATATCACCTCGCTGCGCAGATGTTTGATGGTGTCCTGATTCGCTGACAGTTCCCTGGATAAGAGAGAGTAGTGTTCTGTCTTGTCTTCGAGAGAAGATTCCACTATGGACATCTGAGACTTCCACGTGTCGACGTCGGTCTGGTACCTGTAGGAGGTGTCGAGAATTAGTTTTGTTACATCTTGTTATATTATTTAATCATGTCCTTAAACCTTTTAGTGCAACAACTAGTCAGGATTCACGCGCAGAGTGCCACCACAGGTTACACGCCAAGTGTTTTAGGAATTATGAAAGTTATAATTAGATGAAGTGTATCCGCATTTGTGTGATGAATAGAAATTAATTTAGGAAAAAACACCCTCAGTACACCCGACTGAGATTCGAACCTCTTATCTCCCCGTCATCGGCAGTCTAGTCTACTGCGAGAGTAGCGCGTTAAACCATGCGGCCACCAAAGCGAGTTACAAAAATGTTCTACCTGCATGAAATAATTAGGTAAAAACAGATTGATGATCTGCATTTCAAACTAAAAATAAAAATCCTGCAGACGCTTGAAAGATTTACCAGGAAATTCCTCGCTCTCCTTTACAAGTTCTCGCCTCGACTACATTCAAGTAAAATCAAACAGTCACGTAGTTTTTTACCTTCCTTCAGACACGCTATGACATATTTTACATTGGTTCATGGGGGGGGGGGCCCCACACTGTATGCCGCCCCGAGGCCCCCCTCCACATGAGAATGACGCCTTAGACCACTGACCTGTCTTGTAGCTGCTGGTAGAGCTGCCGCCAGTCCTCCTCAACTGCCGGTTTTCTCCACTTTGACAAAATATCTTCGTGTTCCCTCCTTAGCTCACTATACCTAAACAAAAATAAAAAATCGTGTAAAACCAGTTATGCTCCAATATTAACGATTTCAATACTACTACAACGAACGGAATAATATTGGTTTGATCCATAAATGTTGTAAGTATGGAAGCTTTAAAAATGAATGTGGTATTCGTGAATAAAATTAGAGAAAAAATGACAAAAACCAGGATAAAATGAACAGAAAAGAAGAATAAAAAACAAAACGGAGGAAGATAAAAGAAGAAGGAAAATGTTGTGGGTATTTAAACAAAGTAGAAATGGCGCTAAACCGCTATATTAAATTTAACATTGAAAGGAGGATAGAAGGGCCAGACTTAAACACTTTCTAGGAAACTATAGGTTTTGTAGTTCACAATTAAAACACATAATTAAATAATTTTTGGGGTACATCATTACCCCTTCTTTAGCGGAACAGAGTAAAACACAGACTGTACTATGGACAGAGGTAGCCATTACCTCTTTGTCCAGTGGCAGCAGTGTAAAGTGTGAACTGTTGCTCTTTTCATTGTAAAAGCCCTATTGTGTTCGTTCCCTTTAATACGTTTCTATGCAGCTTTCCTGTTCCTTCTTACAAATATATATATATCTTTAAGGTAAACCTCTTTTCACTTTTTGAGTCATTTCCAAATCTAGTAATGTGAAGAGAAATTACACAGAAATCAATAAGAAAATATCATTGGGAGCTTTAAATAACCTTTTAGGATGAAGTTTATAATTAATAAATTAAATTAAGACATATTTCTAGAACGTAAAATTTTTTAGTGACTTTCAATCAATAATAGTGGTCGAAAGTTAAAAAAAAATCAAGGTTACCATACAGATGTGCGTTGGCGACTTCAGTCGAGAAAATGCCTACCTTTTCCTCAAGGCCTCTGACTCATTTGCATCTTTGGTTTTTTGCTTGAGCTGTTCTTCCGTTCTCTCCAGCGTTGAAAGCAGTTCTTTCACCTGTGAGTGAGAGACAAAATCACTAATTAAATATACATGGTTCAGACAAGCCAGGTTGAGGGAGACCTAAAAAATAAATGGGAAGATGATAACTTTTTGCCTTACTAATAATTTGGGTTGTACATTTATGTACTAATTACGCTAATGAGCTAGGGAATGGAAGGTTGAATTTTTTATTATTATTATTATTATATTTAGCACCGCGTCTTACTACCCGTTCGGGTTATACGCTTAAGTACTAATTACGCTAATGGATTATGAATTGGGAAGGTTGAATTTAGAGGAAGTGAACCCACATTTGCGTGGAGGGAGAGTGGAAAACCATTTAGGAAAAACCACCCTCAGTTCACCCGACCGAGATTCGAACCTCGATCTCCCCGTCCTCGGCGGTTGAGCTCAACACGACTAGCGCGTTAGCCAACTACGCCACCTAGGCGGGTAAGGTTCAATTTAGAGGAAGTGTACTCACATTTGTGTGAAGAGACAGAGTGGGAAAGCACTTAGAAAAACCACTCAATACACCCGCCCGGGATCAAAATATGATCTCCATATCATCAGCAGTCTAGTCTATTGCGAGAGTAGCGCCTTAGACCATGTGGCCAACAAAGCGAGTGTAATGATGATGATGATGATCTCTTTTCTTTAAAGGCCAAAATAATGTATAGCAGAAAAATTTTGTTTTTTTGTTTTTTTACCATCTTGGTAGTGTACCTGTTTCTCGAGTGTCGCGACCTCGGCGTTGTTCTGCCTCAGCTGAAGCAGTTCTTTCTCCGCACTGCCGACCTCACAGAGGGCTATGCCCAGTTGCCTCTTGAGCTCGTCCACCTCGGAACCTTGAGAGTCCATGGTGTCGTACAGGGAGCTCTTCACAGACTCCATCTAGACAACAACGGTCAAAACAATCCTCGGGTTCAAGTCGAAATGTCTTCAAACATTTGTGTACTTTTATTTTATGAAGCGATTTAAAGCAGGGATGCCACTATTTTCTCACTAACGAAAAAACACAAATTCTCACCAACGAAAAAACACAAATGGGAGAAAAAAATGTCCTATTATTTTTTACCGGTTTCCTTTTTCTCCCTTTTGTGGTTTCCTCTTTTAAGAAGTTGCGTTGCGCGTTTCACACACCCTCCTGGTAATTTCCGATAGAATGAAACCTAGGTCGGGGGATTGGGCGGTAACAATCAATTTTCCAACTGAGGCAGCCCATTTCCTTTTGGTCCAGTCAAAGCAGTGTAAAATGTAAATCGTGTTCGTTCCTTTTATATGTTTTTATCCACCTTTCCTGTATCTTCTTCCAGATATAATATATTTATAGCTTATGACTTCACTTTTGTTAAAATTATGCAGTAATATTTTAATAGTTGAATAACCTTAAAAAAAGGTGCAAACGAGTTGTGCCAACTCACCCCGATACTCTCCTCGGCGTCAGACTCTGGCAGCTCACCGCAACACGCGAGCAACAGGTCATCTGTTCGCACCGAGTCCAGGGTGGATCGGCGAGAAGATGGAGGGGAAGACCGAGACCTCTTGTAGACCCGTGACCTTGAGGTGGAACGAGACCTGGATCACATACATGTCCAATCTGGACTCTAGCGACGGAACTTAACCTAAGGAGCTTTATTTTCTTACTGTGTCTTAAGGAAGTCTTATTCTGTCGCGTTTATTTTATAAAAGTTTTTTGATAGAGAGAATATGTTGTAACTTTGACCATCCATCAAAGATAATCTAAAAAATAATATCTTTTACAATTTTTTATATATAATATTTACCTTATGGAACATGATCTAGGGTTATAGCAAAGAAAATGGCGAGATCTGAAAGTTTATCCTGTACACGTAATGCAGTTAAAAATGTTCAATATAAAGACACAATCTTTAAACTAAGGCTTTAGCAAAATTGTGTTTTTCATTTTAACTAAGGGGGCCCACGCAGACGTTCAGCCCTAACACAATATTTAACTCTATGATGCGTCATTTAAAAATATGGTTCACACCATAATAAAGTCGAAAGATTCCAACAGGGTTCTTTTCCCTTGAAAACCCTCTTTTTGACTTTTATTACTATAAAGAAATGTGTGAAAATTTTACATTAGCTCATTTTCAACGACTTTTTAATCATCTTTTTGGAGCTATTAGAGTAGGCTCGATGAAAAAGGGCTCTAGATTTAGCCTTCCTCTAACAAATACAGTCATTGTTTGATATTTGAGAACTAGCAGCGAGCTTTTCTCTTTACCTTGAGATAAGAAGTTTCCTCTAACAAATACAGTCATTGTTTGATATTTGAGAACTAGCAGCGAGCTTTCCTCTTTATCTTGAGATAAGAAGTTTCCTCTAACAAATACAATAATTGTTTGATATTTGAGAACTAACAGCGAGCTTTCCTCTTTACCTTGAGATAAGAAGTTTCCTCTAACAAATACAGTCATTTTTTGATATTTGAGAGCTAGCAGCGAGCTTTCTTCTTTACCTTGAGATAAGTTTTGTAGTTTTCTTTCCCCTCTTTCTTAATGACAATACAAAGAGTGATTGCAGGTGAAGGGTTAAGGGGGTATAAGCTTAGACAGAATATACCACTATACAGACCATTGTATTTTAAGCCATGTGGCCAAACAGCAATGGATACTTTCTCTCTGAACGAGGAGGCCGCCTTAATAAAGCAGCTTTGATGGCCAAATATTTTAAAGTTTCATGGTCCATTCATAAATATTTATGACAGGTTTGGTGTCCATTTATTATAATCACATATAATGTACAATCTTGGAATAATGTGTGTTTTAATGAAATAAAAAATTGTGTCATCCAAGGCGGTGTCAAAGAAATATATTTCTTTTATAAAAGAGCTATAGCAGAAAAATAGCATTTTTTAGTACCTGTTTAGTTTGAACGCAAACATTAATTATGCTAATACCTGCTTCAGTGGCCAAATGGTCTCATGTTTGACTGACCTGCTTATGACAAGGAGAACAAGGTTCAAACCTAAGTCGGGTCTACTGAGGTTTTTTTTTCCTAAAGGGTTTCCCACTCTCCTTCCACACAAATACAGGTATATTACCTCTAAAAATGTTTCCTTCCTCATCACTAACCAATAAGAGTAGTCATCATATTTTAACCTGAACAGGTAGTAAGACACACTGATAAGAAAGGGCCGAATCTTATAAGAAATGTACTCACATTCATTCGAGTGGAGGGAAAATTGGGTAAATATCAAGGAAAAAATTATTTTAGAACACCTGACCAAGATTTGAAGCCCAATCTCTGCGACAGCGGCAACCCAGTCTAACACGAGAGTGATGCGTTTAGACCATGTGACCGCCGGAAATAATTAAAAGGAAGAAGAATAAGGGCGATAGCACGCTCTTCCATTTACCTGGCCTTCTCCTTGACCCTGGATATGGGTGTCCTGTTCAGGGGCGGGGAGGGGGGTAGAGGTGTGAGGGCCTCCCCCCAGTCCTCGTTCTCACGCCGCCCCCCCTCCGAGGCGGTGCGATACTCCTCGTCGGACGAGAAGAAGATAGAGCGGGGGGTGGTCGGGGTGCTAGGGATGATACAGGCCTCTCTCTCGGAACACACAGACCTGGGGACAAGAGAACATGACACAGTTCTGTCGACATTCACGACAAGAGAACATGACACAGTTCTGTCGACATTCACGACAAGAGAACATGACACAGTTCTGTCGACATTCACGACAAGAGAACATGACACAGTTCTGTCGACATTCACGACAAGAGAACATGACACAGTTCTGTCGACATTCACGACAAGAGAACATGACACAGTTCTGTCGACATTCACGACAAGAGAACATGACACAGTTCTGTCGACATTCACGACAAGAGAACATGACACAGTTCTGTCGACATTCACGACAAGAGAACATGACACAGTTCTGTCGACATTCACGACAAGAGAACATGACACAGTTCTGTCGACATTCACGACAAGAGAACATGACACAGTTCTGTCGACATTCACGACAAGAGAACATGACACAGTTCTGTCGACATTCACGACAAGAGAACATGACACAGTTCTGTCGACATTCACGACAAGAGAACATGACACAGTTCTGTCGACATTCACGACAAGAGAACATGACACAGTTCTGTCGACATTCACGACAAGAGAACATGACACAGTTCTGTCGACATTCACGACAAGAGAACATGACACAGTTCTGTCGACATTCACGACAAGAGAACATGACACAGTTCTGTCGACATTCACGACAAGAGAACATGACACAGTTCTGTCGACATTCACGACAAGAGAACATGACACAGTTCTGTCGACATTCACGACAAGAGAACATGACACAGTTCTGTCGACATTCACGACAAGAGAACATGACACAGTTCTGTCGACATTCACGACAAGAGAACATGACACAGTTCTGTCGACATTCACGACAAGAGAACATGACACAGTTCTGTCGACATTCACGACAAGAGAACATGACACAGCTCTGTCGACATTCACGACAAGAGAACATGACACAGCTCTGTCGACATTCACGACAAGAGAACATGACACAGTTCTGAGGAAATTCACAACAAGACATCAGCGCTGACAATATTCACGACAAGATATCAGCGCTGATGATATTCACAAGACATCAGCGCTGATGATATTCACGACAAGGCATCAGCCCTGTCGGGACAACACACATATGCGTGTACAATAATTTAATTACTACGGACGAGTTCTTTGAATCACTCAAATTCTTATGGTGGGGTAAAAGTGAGTACACGTTAAAGCCAGTAATTATGTAGTTTTTAATTGCAAAAGAAAAAAAAATATATATATTTTTATGGCCAAAATAAACCAAATATTAATTCTGTAGAGAGTTTATTTCGATATCCTATACTTACCATTGTATTTTAAAAAGTGATCTGAGCTTTAATGACGAGATTGGAATACTCTGAGAGCCCTATTGAATATTTATAATGGTCATGGCGGAATTTTAACTTTAATTCAAAATATAGTGTGTTACTGTTATTCATAGTTTTTTTGTCTTCAATTTTACTTTCTTTTTTTTTGATAAAGGCAATAATGCTGAAATATAAAAACTGGTTTCAATGAGTGTGTGACTTTTCCTTCTATAAAAGACAAAAGAAAGGGGGAGAAGATGTCACCTTAGGCCATTGGATTCTTACTACATTCTTTCCCTGAATGGGCTTTCATTACTCAATTTTGACTTTATTTGTTTAGTGTACTTTATAGGTGATTTAAGAGATAATCAAGGGTACTTTTTACCAACCAAAGGTTTCGCCTCGTACAATAACTTTATGAGCTAAAACTCCGGTCAAGATGCAACACTACCGCGGCGGAAATAAACAAACACTCACGGTACTGCGACTGAGAGCTGACTCTTTTCCAGTTCCCTCTCGAGTTTCTCGCCGATAGTGAGGGGGACATCGCCGGTGGGGGTGGTGACCTGCAGACCGGCGGCACGGCGCAGAGACGACACCCAGTTACCCCGGATACCGGCGGTCACCGCTGACAGCACGTACCTTCGCTCGTCCCAGGTCTGTCACATTAACAAACACATTACTAAATATTTACGTCGGCCGAAATGTGGTTCAAAGACATTGATGTTTTATAAGGATTATCGTTAAAGTTGTAATAATGGTATTTTTAGGGATAGGACCTTAGAATTCTTATAAATATTAGTATATATTCAAGATTAAAGAAGATATCAGCTTTAACTTTTTTTCAAATTTTTAGTTATAATTTTACTGGTTTCACTAGTCACATGGTCTCGCAGTAGACTAGACTGCCAATGACAGGGAGCTCAAGAATCGAAACTCGGTCAGGTGTACAGAGGGTGGTTTTTCCAAAATCGGGTTTTCCACTATCCCTCCATGTAAATGGGGGTACACTTCCTCTAAACATAACCTTACCGAAGCCTAAAATAATTAGTGTGACTGGTACATAAGTGTACAAGCCGAAAGGATAGTAAAATCTGGCGATAAAATAATGGTATAATTTATAAAATTTGGTAGCTTTTCATTGTAATCATTTCTTTACACCCACTATTGTTTCCAGCCTGTGGTCAGTTTTTTATTCGAGCCATAAATGTTCCAATACCGACTGGCTAGGCCTGTCTTAGATTCATCTGCTTTGTAATCCAATTTAAGATGAGGACAGACACAGCATCCAGTACCCAGCTGTTAATTTATCACTGTGAAAGGGAAAACCCACATTTCACCGATGAATAACTAAGCCAAAATGTCAAGATGCCAAGAATCAAACCTGGGACCCTTTAGCTCAATAAGCAGACACGCTACCAACTGAGCTAATGTGTTGGACTTTCAATGTATTTATTAATAAAAATTTTGTTGCCTCTTTTTAATGACAGCATTTAAAATACTTTAATATAGTCTGTATTAAAACTTGGTGGTTTTGTTATGGCTTTTTGCTTTTATTCTAGAGAAATTTAAAAATTTATATTAAATTCTAAGAATAGCTCTAGAGAAATAGAGTAATAGTTGCACATCTATTACTCTTCAAGAAAACCATTTAGGGGAGAAACAAAACACCCTCCTTAGTTACACTAGACCTGGATTCAAACCCCGATATCGCCACTTAAGTTTGAGTGGAATATTTTTTTAGCATTTTTACCCGAAAAAAATCACTAAAATACATACCGAAATCCAACATCCATAAAATAAGGTTATCATCATCACTATTATTATTATTATTAATATTATTATTATTATCACTGCGTCTTACTACCCGTTCGGGTTGTATGCACTTACGCTGATGTGTAATGGTAGGGTGATTGTGAGATGAAATGGAGGACCTACAGTTTAACGTGGGATCCGAACCACGGTGGAGGCCTGGCATTCCTCACATTCACAAGTTGTGATTAATACACGTCTTGTCAGAGGTGAAGGAAGGGGTTTGGAAATCAGATAAATCTGTGCCGGGACCGAGG
>CABFWO010005532.1:0-11962 GCA_902155825.1 Timema genevievae | reverse complement strand
TTTTTTTTTTGTAAGAAGATACTTACCAATTTATCCCCGCTGCTATCTGTGTGGACCGGGCCGCCGGATCTCCCGTAACTTTTCTTCTGCTCCTCCTCGCTGCACTCACCATCCCTGGTGGGCTTCACCCTCTCTGGACCGCTCGGGTGGTAGGCGGGAGCGGGACTGCGCCGATACCGGGGTCTCGTCAGCGAATCTGCGATGTCCTTGAGTTTCTCGTCACGCTTGCTCTCGTTCTCATAGTCGTCGAAGAGGATCCTTCGGGCGGTATCGTGTTGGTCTGAAGAAAACAATTATATAATATTTATTTGAAAATATTGCGCTTCTTTTTTTTTCTCAAATAAACATCCTACATGAATCCATAGTGAATCCTACAATGGTATTATTGGATAATACGCAACAAATAATGTACTGGATAGTGTGAAGTTATATTATTATTAGAGATAGAACCTTAAAATCTTAAGCATATACAAGATATGAGGGCTTGATAAAATAAACGCCGAGCATTACGGCATTAGATTGACAAACTTTTTAAATGAAGAGAAAAAGTTGTCATTAAATTCCAGGACACCCTTGACAGATATTCAACAACTGTTGATATCACCGCGTGAAGAAAATAGAACTCATACAGACACTTATACCAAAGAATTTGATTCATTTCGACTGAAAAAATGTTCTGATACGAAAATTGTTAAACAGTGACCTTGGCTCACTACCCCCGCATCCACACCTTAAGTGTAGTTTTAACATTCCAGGTATCGTGTCAGTGTTTATTAATGTGTTTACACAGAGTTTCAGTGGCAAGGTCAATCTATTTAGCAGCACAATGCTGCTAGTACTTCAAGTGGTTAATTAGTAAAAAAATGTGCAAAGGTCACTTTTTAGTTGCGAAGCGATGTCGAAGCGAGGCTTGAAACATGCAAGACAAGTTTAAAGACAGAGCAATTTTTTTTAAAGCGCCAGATCTCATTACCTGTTCAGGTTATTCACCTATGTACTTTACTTTACATCCATTACAGTTTCCAGCCTGTGGTCAGTTTTTTTATTCAAGCCATATATTTTCCACTACCGGCTTGCTAGACCTGTCGTAGCTTCATATGTCTTATAATCTAACTTAAGACTAGGACAAGCACAACATCCAGTCCCCTGGCCATTAATTCATCACTATGAAAGGGTTAACCCACATTTCACCAACGATAAAGTTTTCGGCCATGCCGAGAATCGAAACCGGGACCCTTAGCTCGGTAGACAAACACACTACCGACCGAGGTAAGGTGTCTGATCCGTTTTTACTAGATATTGCTAAATTCGCTGGGGTTTCTCGGATTTTTCCAGACAACCAAAAATTCCCCTTTTTCTAATGGTTCTTCCGATTTTCCAAGTGTGGTATCCCAGACGGGCGATAAAACATGGTCCACAATATGGAATGTAAGTTAGAGTTGACATACCTGTCGTGTCCTGGGACACCTTGCCGTCCCTCCAGGTGGGCAGCATGCCTGTGAAGTCCTCCGAGTAGCTGCGGGCAGACTTCACCCCTCTCTTCTCTCTGTTGAGCACCCTCCTGGTCCGGATCTTCTCCTCCGTCTGGATCTTGTCCCGGGTGGGAGGGGACGCAGAGGAGGCAGGCTGATCGCGGTAAACTAGAGGGGAATAAAAAAAAACCACAAAAAAACACTGTTTTCACAAAATAAAACATGAGCTAGTTCAACTGAGGAAAATGATGACATCCGGACAGGGATATGTGTCAGGCAATGTTTTCAAACTACAGTCGAGTCCCGACCGTACAACTTAAAAGAGAGCGTGAGCTGGTCGGATAATACGGATACAAGGGGAGGTGTTTGAACGAAACCAAGCTAAATTATTATTATTATTAGCACCGCGCCTTACTACCCGTTCGGGTTGTACGCACTTACGCTAATGTGTATTGGTAGGGTGATTGCGAGATGAAATGGAGGACCTATCAGTTTAACGTGGGATCCGAACCACGGTGGAGGCCTGGTATTCCACACATTCACAAGTTGTGATTAATACAAGTCTTGTCAGAGGTAGAAGGAACCAAGCTAAATTAAAATGGAAGTGCAGAATAGGTTAACAAATAGGGTTTGTTAGTAGCTACTTTATTGTATAAATTATACAATAAATCGTAAAACGATTATTCTATTCTCGTTAACAGAAAAGTGGATTTTTAATTAATTAAATGCAATTTTTATCATCTAGTAAGCAAAATGCAAAAGTTACGGTTGCTTTATGGGGTAATTGTATTATATTTGGAAGACGGTACAGGAAAGGTGGATAGAAACAAATAAAACGAAGGAACACAATATGGTTTTTACATCGAAAAGAAGAACATAGTTCACACTTTACAATGCTGCCACTGGACAAGGAGGTAGAGAGATAATTCTAAGAATGAAACATAGATCAAGGGATTGGGTGTTAACGATCAGTTTTCTTCAAGAGGCAGCCATTACCTCTTTGTCAAGTGGCAGCAGTGTAAAGTGTGAATTGTTTTCCTTCCTGTATCTTCTTCCAAGTATAATTTCTAAAAAATTAGTGATTTAAGTTTGTTTCCTAAATATACTTCTCTTCTTTGCATAGAGATAACGTGAACGTATTTATTAAAATGATGATAGCATATTTATACAGATACGCCGGATAAAACGGATTGTCGGAATTATACTGTAAATACATTTTCATTAGAAACAGAACAACCCAAATACCAACATTTAAAGTCATATAATGTACAAATATGGCAAATAACACTGATAAAACTAATAGCTGAAACTTACGAGAAAGGGCTGGTGTACCCTTCTGTAGCTTATAAAGGGCTGGTGTACCCTTCTGTAGCTTATAAAGGGCTGGTGTACCCTTTTGTAGCTTATAAAGGACTCGTGTACCCTTCTGTAGCTTATAAAGGGCTCGTGTACCCTTCTGTACCTTATAAAGGGTTCGAGTACCCTTCTGTACCTTATAAAGGGCTAGTGTACCCTTCTGTACCTTACAAAGGGCTCGTGTACCCTTGTGTACCTTATAAAGGGCTCGTGTACCCTTGTGTACCTTTGCGAGTGTCGGAAGGAAGAGGTGGGGGCAGCTCGGCGAGTGTCTCTGTGAGTGTGTGCAGGTCCCTGCTGGGGTACACATCTCTATCCCACGGCTGGGTGGGGGCGTGATGCAGAGGCGCTGGTTCACTGTGACAGCTGTTGAACCTCGGCCGTGACTCGCTAGGCGTGGTGGTAGCTGAAACCAAAATCAACAAGGTTACATACAGACCCCCCAAAACTGACCGGGCCCTTGTGGTGAAGTGGTCAAAGCCTCTGGCTGCTGATACAGGGAGGTACTGGGTTCAATTCCCTGCTGATACCGAGGAATTTTTCTATAAAGTGGAATAATCCCCATGGTTACAATGGTTTATGTTAAGATCTTCATTGGCTCCTCCCCGTCATATTCACTATCATCATCGCCTCATCTCATCTGGACATGGAAAGAGCCTCAACGGAATGGATATACTATTAGTACATTCAGGCGTACCCTGGACAACGGTACATTAGTACTGGCAAATCTTTCCACAAACTGGGCTGCGAATGATGTAGCCCAGACACACAATATTATTATCATTATTATTATTATTCTGAAATTTTACTTAAGAGCTAAATTACGAAAAGGGCCGGTCACAATGAATATTGCAACCTGGGTGGACTAACTTGGACGTTAAGGAGGAGAGAGTAACAGATGAGACCAAGCAGCCACCGAAGCAGTGTTTTTTCCCCCCTTAATTTAAAAATGTTGTTTTTAAGAAATTAAAAGTTCGAAAATGTTAAGGCATAATCTTGAAATTAAAAACTGTGCAAAACTAATGATGACACGTGTCATTTGAAATCTTTTAAAATAAGCTACACTTTTTTTTATACCCCGGCCTCTTAATTTCTAGATTAAGAAGTAGTGTTTTTTTTAAATTTGCGTGTCAGTGAAAAATTGCAATTATTTTTTAAATTTCTCTTAACATCCCATCCCCTCTACCCCCTGAGTTCTCACCCAACTGATTTTCATTTATTTTTGTGAGCAAAAAATCCACAGAAAATATTTTTAATTCTTATTCCCAAATTAAAACTCAAAAGACTATTTTTACTATCCAGATAATCTAATTTCCAATTCCACAGTGACGTGTGTCTCGTCAAGAGGCCAACTAGTTATGAAATAGCTATGATGATGCATACCTCTTAATGTTGGAGCTTGAGGCAAAATGCTGGAAGACTGCCCACCGGGGAAGGTCGCATTTCGTTTGTGTCGACCCTATAAATAAACACAAAAACAAAGATCCATACAAAAAAAAGGCAGATTAAAAATGACAACACATATAATAATATCATACTAATTGTTACAAGCAGATATGGGCTGGTTCCTAAATAATCTTAGTTCCAATTTATATTTTTTTGTTTCTATATTCCAAACCCCGCCTAACGAGAGTGCCGAGGTTTTGCATGACAACTGGAAACATCGCGTTATTCAGTGTGGATGTATGGGATGCGAGAAAAGGGAAGTATTTTTGCAAATTTTATATCAAATTTATTTTAGCCAAGTAAATCAAATATTTCTCCAGTAGAAAAATAAAGTTTTAATTTTCTTCACATGTTGATATCAAAATTTGTTAAATATCAGTCGAGGGTGTCCTGTAATTTAATGACAACTTTTTCTCTTCATTTAAAAAGTGTTTAATCTAACACTACTCACGAGACAGATATTCAACAACTGTTGATATCACCGTGTGAAGAAAATTAAACTCTTAGTTTTCTACTAGAGAAATATTAGATTTATCTCAAACAAAAAAATTGTTTTGATATAAAAATAGCAAACCTTTTCTCACCTTGAGTGACTTATTTTGGTTCAATCCAAAATAAAGATGTAAGATCCCTGTATGATTAATAACCTTACATATTAATTTCTTTTATTTAAAAAAGAGATCACAAAAATATGAAATTAGCTCAATTTCAAACTACATTTCATATGAAATATTTTTCAGAAGAAAAAAACCATGTCCTTATATATAATATATGTAAACCATGTCCTTATATATAATATATGTAAACCATGTCCTTATATATAATATATGTAAACCATGTCCTTATATATATAAGAAATTCTTATTTGTTAAACCAACGAGACACACAAACACATTTTCATACTGTGATTATAAATTAATAAATTAACTCTATAAACGACCTGCTATTGCGAGAGTGATGTGTACTGCCTCCCGAACACAACTGACCGACTGACTAAATGAATGTCTGGTGACCCCAGCAGTCTCATTACTAGAACAGCTGCACTTCAATTGCTACCAGGGCCGCAAATTAACAATCCTCTCCCTCCAGAGTGTGGGTCGCTAACCGATATTTGGTGGTTAGGGTGAAAGTTTTTGAAATGTGAATCTTTTTTAAATGTATTTTTGTCAACATATTGAGTCAGAGCATCTGGAATCGAAAAATAATCCGCTGGATTTTTTTTTTCCCTAAGGTTTAACATGTCAAAAAAGAAAATTATTATTATTATTACCGTGTCTTACTACCCGTTCGGGTTACACGCACTTACGCTAATGTGTAATGATAGGGTGGTTGTGAGATGAAATGGAGGACCTACAGTTTAACGTGGGATCCGAACCACGGTGGAGGCCTGGCATTCCACACATTCACAAGTTGTGATTAATACACGTCTTGTCAGAGGTGAAGGAAGGGTTTGTCAATCAGATAAATCCGTGCCGGGACCGAGGATTGAACCCCGTACCCTCAACACATAAGTCTTGACACTTTACCCCTAGAGCACCAGGTCACCCAAAAAAGGAAACTTCTCACACATGATAAGTTGGGTTTTTTTCTCGGAAATATCAGGAAACAAAACAGAATTTCAAAATAAACTGAATGTCAAACTCTATTTCACTTGAAAATGACTCGTGTTGACGTGGACGTCCTCAACGGATATGTTTCACCCTTTTTCTGTAAAATTCTGTTCAATTTTTTTTATTAGTGCCTCTTAATACGTGGAAGGAGAGTGGGAAACCATTTAAGGTTAAAAAAAAACACCATGAGTAGACCTGACTAGGATTAGAACCCTGATCATCCCATCTTTAGCAGCTTAGTCCAACTCGAGAGTGATGCCTTAGCCCAATCTGTCACTGAAGTGAGCTGTATTAAATTATAATACATTAAAAAACCAGTAAAAAACCCCAAATAATTTTCACCCCCCCCCCCTTACAGACCACATGTCTATTAAAGTTAGGTGGGTCACAAAAGTATATATATCTAATAAATGTGTCGTGATGCTGAAAAGTTTGGTAAGAACTTTTTTTCCCAAGCACCGCGTTCGGATTATACGCTTAAGAACTCGCCTCGGTGGCATAGTTAGCTAACGCGCTGGTTCCGTGTTGAGCTAGACTGCCGAGGACGGGGAGATCGAGGTTCGAATCTCGTTCAGGTGAACTGGGGGGTGGTTTTGCCTAAATGGTTTTCCACTCTACCTCCACGCAAATGGCGGGTTCACTTCCTCTATATTCAACCTTCCCAATTCCTAACCTATTAGAGTAATTAGTACTTTTTCTCATTTATTTTACTTGTTCATAAATGTACGATTATGTATGTGGGCAAGATTTTTTGTACAAATATTATGAATTAATTTTTAGCACATTAGTATTAAATGTACATTCTTTATTATTAAGTGGGTCAGGTGTAATAAAAGGCGCTGGCCTTTACTTCGTCCAAATAAAGTCGATATTATAGTCTTAGTCGTCATTATTGTGAGAGTGACGCCTTAGGCTAGGTGATCACTGAAGCGGGTTACTGCGCAGTTAACACTAGTGCAAAAAAACGAGACGAACTCGAAATGACGCCAGCGGCTCCCACTGGCTCGCTCGTTTCCTACCACCCACCCGGGCAGGAAACTGACAATTTGTTAAACGTGGACGATGTCAAGTAGAAAATTGCCAGTGATGAGCGCTTCAACTCTTGTCCTGTGACCCCCCCCCTCCCCTTTTACAACCGCACAATTAAACAGGGCGTTCACTAGTTTTCTTAAGGCGATTGGCCCTTTTCATTTGGCGTGTAAATGCAGAGCCATGGGAACAAACGGTTATCTTCAAAAAAAATTATTGTTTTGAATTTTGTTTTTCGGAAACGGTTGGTTCATGAATAGAAGCATGTTGATTAAGCTATACTTTTTATATACACACATCCTCTATAATTTTAACAGTGATCAAATATCTACCAAATTGACATTTCTCAAAAGAAAACTGCCGGCTTCGTAACAAAAAAAAAGAAAATGTAACAATTAATAAACATCGATATATTTTCTTAGAAGGGGTGTTGAAAATATTGACATCAAAATTTCACTCGTTCTCGAGAAAACTTACATTTCCAAACGTATGATTTTTCCACAAGACCTGCCCGGTAGCTAGCGCCATCTACTGTTTCCGTCATCCATATGTACTTGTTCACGCGGAAGGATACTTTGGTCGGTAATGAAGGTACGCCACGCCTTTCACCCTCCCGCCCTCATCATACCAAATAGGTTTTAAACTTGCATTCGACGGGGCCAAGGGCCTTAACTCAAAATTCCCCGTGTTACCCAGAAGGTGTTTCCATTTATCTATTTATTTCCAGACACTATAGCCTTTAGTAAACTTCACTACACTCCGAACAAGGCGCTAAAATTATGGTGGCCCACCATCAGTCTTTTTTTAAGGAGAGATTTTATCATTTAAATAACGAGTATTATGATTGGGTTTAGAAATTAACTATCTAAAATTATAATAATAGTGTTATTTAAAAAAAATAATATTGAATAGGGATTTAAAACTTGATTAATCTTTATTACCCAATTTTTTTCTAGCTTATTTTTTTTTATCTTCACTTAAACTCCTGAGGCAAACTAGATGAAAAAACGCTGCTTTAGAAAATAGTATAAAAACTCCATGGCATCAATCAATCCGCAATCAAGCTATATAGTGCCAACATCTAAGGATAGAGGCTGTCATGCGGTCGGCACAACGGACACTCCGGCAGTTAATCTCAATTTTCTAGAACGGAACCGCTACTTCGCCCTTCAGGTAGCTCCTCATATGTCCTCACGAGGCTGAGTTTTACCTCGTTCCGGACCCACTGTTTCACGGAGAGATCTGAACGCGCCGGGGATCGAACCCAGGACCTTTGGATCTGTAGCCAGGAAATCTGACCATTAGACCACAAGAGGCGGTCAAATTTAATTTTGCCATAAAAAAAGATATTAGCGCGATGTCACACCATCAATGTTTATAAAAAAAGATGATTTGACCTTGATGGGGATATTTATGCAGTTGTTACCAACTCAAAATGTGCCAAATTCAAAAATATTCCCTTTTTTTTATTCATTGTATTTCCCTGATTTTCTAGGTGCATGATACCCTTAGATTAACACAATCCAATCTTCATATGAAGGAACTTTCTAAACAGTTATAAAATCTTTAGAATTATTAATACATCAAGTCATGTAATTTTGTAACTTTTTTGGCCGAGTGTAAGGAGATCCTGTTTTAACTTTATCATTTGGCATTTTATTTATCTACCCGTATGTTTGTTCAGCGATAACCACCAAATGCACGGAACAATTTTAAAGAAAATTGGCAGAAACATTCTCTGAAGCTAAGCCTAGTGACGTAGGCACATAGTTTTGGGGTAATCTGTTTCAAGATGGCGGACGTTCGAATGGTTTTTATTTTTGTTTAGTAGCTTATTTAAAGTGATTCAACACAATCTTATTTAGCACCACGTCTTACTACCAGTCCGGGCTATACACTTAAGTATTAATTTTGCTAATGGGTTAGGAATTGGGAAGGTTTAATATAGAGGAAGTGAACCCACATCTGCGCGGAAGGAGATGGAAAACAATTTCGGGCAAACCACCCCCGGTTCACCCGATTGAGATTTGAACCTCGATCTCCCTGTCCTCGGCAGTCTAGCTTAACACGAAATTAGCGCGTTAGCCAACTACGCCACCGAGGCGGGTTTCAACCATATCGATCAAGTTCCTTGATAATATATATTTAAACAAAATGCTAACCATGTATTGAGAGTGACGTTTCAAACCATGTGAACAACGATTTAAATCGAACCACGATCTAGGACGACGCCTTAGACCACAAGACCATCTCCAGCTGAACCCTTACCTTGCTCCTGGGGAAGACTGAGAGAACGTCAGCCCACCAGCGGCACTCCTCGCGGCATGTCCCCTTGACGAAGTGTACCCTGTCCGGGGCGGTGATGGCCAGACTGTAGGCGTTCCCCGTCACCTCGTCCGCCGCAGCCACCTCCAGCACCTTGTTCATGTCGATACTCTCCTGGGGGACGGTCTCCGGCTGGGAACACCACAGGGGGTCAGGTTAGAGACAGGTACACACGGGGAGAGTTGCCAACATTCACAAAATATCACTAGAATTAGCGATAGGTACACACGTGGGAGAGTTGCCAACATTCACAAAATATCACTAGAGTTAGCGATAGGTACACACGGGGAGAGTTGCCAACATTCACAAAATATCACCAGAGGGGGTCAAGTTAGTACCAGGTACACACGGGGAGAGTTGCCAACATTCGCAAAATATCGCCAGAGGGGGTCAAGTTAGCACCAGGTACACACGGGGCGAGTTGCCAACATTCACAAAATATCACCAGAGGGGGTCAAGTTAGAAACATGTAAACGAAATGTCCCAATTATTTTAATTAATCCATGTCAAATTATCTAAATCCAACTGTATTTACTTCTACTACTTAATTTTGTCACAGCACCTTACTACCCATCCTAGTTATACGCATATATAATAATTACGCTGATGTGTTAGGGATTAGGAAGGTTGAATTTGGCGGAAGTGTACCCGCATTTGCGTGGAGGGGAGAATCAAAAACCATTTAGGAAATAAAAAAAAATATTTCAGTACGGAATGGAGCCCCGAACTAACCGTCATCGGCAGTCCAGTCTACTGGCGAGAGTGACGCCTTAAGTGTGAACCTACCTTAAGACAGTCCGACCTGCGGGAGAGAACGTGTGACCTTGAAGAGTGTCACGACCATCACGTGGCCGGTACAGTCGCGGTTCGTTTTAAAAAACAAACAAAAATCTTATCTAACACTTGGAGAGTTCTTTTATTTTACGTTAGGGCCTAACTCAAGTTGGCCCGACGCTATATTAATGTTCTGGATGGAGCTGTTTGACAGTAGGAGAACAGGGGAGGAGGAAAATACAAATGACAATACAATGTGTTGTGACCCCTCTATTAAATGACATCATTCTATTCACAAAGCTCCATTCTACGTTCCTATAACAATTACCTTTCGTTTCCTGGACATTTAGCTTTTAGTGATCAACAGAAATATGTGGTCTTTTCAGAGAGAAAAATTTCAATTTTCAAACTATGTTTACAAGTCTATACATGTATAGGGACATAGAACATAGTTTTATGTCCATTCAAGTAAAGAACAAACTCATGTTCTGTTAAAGGTTTTGTCGATATTTAACCTAAGAGCAACATCTGATTGGCAATATCATCGGTTACCTAGGCAAACACTTAAGGACATAATTATACAGCACAAATATTCATGTTGGGGCACATTTGGGCCCAAACTGAGCATTAAAAATTGAAAGGGGGGCCAACATCAGTTACATTAGTTTACGTTTGTGGTCTCTTCAGCTGTGTTTATAAACAGCGGCTTTCAATGCCAATGTAAACAAACGGCGCAGGCGATTCAGAGAACGGTAAAAAACGACCTACAGTTGCAGACTCAGTCGACCCTGAAAGACAAGGAGGTTTTTTTTAGCACCACGTCTTACTACCCGTTCGGTTATATGCTTATGTACTAATTACACTGACGGTTTTAGGGAATAAGAGGGTTTCATATTTATAGGAAGTGTACCAGAATTTGCATGGAGAGAGAGATAGTGAAAAACCATTCTCAGTACACCCGACCGAGATTCGAACCTCGATCGGCAGTTTAGTCTACTGGCAAGAGTGGCGCCTTAGACCATGCGGCCACCGAAGAGGGTAAGGAGTATTTTACCTTGACCTATTCATACCATGACGGGGAGGGTATTTAAAACCAACTTTTTTTTATGAAATGGTTTTCCACTCGCCTTCCAAGAGAATGTGGGAACATTTTCTTTGAATTCTATCTTCTTTATCCTTACTCCTTTAGTATAATAAAACGCATACATCCCGGATGGGCAATATAGAAAAGAAGCATGTATATTTATATACGAGTACATTATCAGCGCGTGCAGAAGGTAAAGCGTGTTAAGATTTACCCCTTGCTCTATTCTCCAGTCCGCGCATACGCAACCCGCCACAGCGCAGTGTAGGATAAGTTGCCTTCTCTGTTCATCCCACGGCGCTAGCTAGACCAAGAAACGAAAAAACGTCTCTGAAATAAATACATGCCCCCTCCCTTATCGTGGATTGCTGATATAAAACGATAAACTGGGCCAAGTGACAGTCAAAATATTTAGAAGAAAAGCGCCAATATCGAATTAAATTAAATAAATGGGAAACTTTTTTTTGTGTGTGGTTTTGTTGTTGTTGAGATTATGATGATCCTTTTTTTTAATTTTTTTTAATCACTACGTCTTTTATCTAAATCCCCTAAATTTGGCATTTCCCATTCCTGTCACATTGGTGTACAGGTACATAATCTTAGTCTATAACCCGGAGCAGGTAGTGAGACTAAGTGACCATAAAAAACTAATAACTTTACGAACCCTTTCACGTAGAAGTTAGAGCTAACCAAAATTTGTATAATCAAACAAAGTGGGCGTTAATCTTAACCTCATTTCAAGTCTTAACGAAAAGAATAACGAGACGGCCGCGTGGTCTAACGCGCTACCTTCGTATTAGACTAGACAGCCAAAGATGGGGAGCTCGGGGTTCAATTTAATTTAATTTTAGCACCGCGTCTTACTA
>CABFWO010005531.1:0-46532 GCA_902155825.1 Timema genevievae | reverse complement strand
AGGGTGATTGTGAGATGAAATGGAGGACCTACAGTTTAACGTGGGATCCGAACCACGGTGGAGGCCTGACATTCCACACATTCACATGTTGTGATTAATACACGTCTTGTCAGCGGTGAAGGAAGGGTTTGGCAATCGGATAAATCTGTGACGGGACTGAGGATTGAACCCCGGACACTCAACATAGAAGTCTGACACCTTACCCCTAGACCACCAGGTCACCAACTATCTATAAATCCTAACCTTGATCCATTATTAAAATTTATGGCTAATAGACACATTTCTTGGAACATATTATGTAAGTCGTGTCAGCAATATCTAGTCAGACACCTTAGCCCAGTTGGTATTGTGTAGAGTCTACTGAAATAAGGGTCCCGGGTTCGATTCCCTGCATCACCGAACATTTTATCATTGGTGAAATGTGGGTCTACCCTTTCACAGTGCTGAATTAACGTTCAGGGACTGGATGTTGTGCCTGTCCTAGTCTTTGAGTTAGATTATAAGGCATATGAAGCTATGACAGGCCTAGCCAGGCGGTGGTGGAAAATATATAGCTTGAATAAAAAACTGACCACAGGCTGGAAATCGTGATGGATGTAAAGTTAAGATCTTACCTTAAGAGGTGTGAGAGGGCCAACACCCCAAGGAAGAAAAAGTACCCTGTGAGTAGCATGTTGATGTACTCCTTGGAGAAAATCTGTAACAAACATTAGTAACAATGGTTATACAAATGGATTAAAAAGACAAGCTATTATAATTGTTAATTACAACTATAGTTGCATCTAAATATAAAATTTTGTTAAATTTAAAAATGACAGAGGAGTTAAACCCAGGACCATGGGTTTAGTGCGCCAATCCAATTACCACTGATCTATTCAGGAGTGATATTGTGAATAATGACCTTGGGCATGGGCCAACCTGGATAGAGCATTGACGTACCTACTAAACCGAAAGTCCCAGATTTGATTCCTGTATTCAGGTGTCACTTTTTTAATTTTAAGAATATTTTATGAAGAAGATAGTTAGCTCAATTAAATATATTTTAGTAGGGAAAAATTCTTTGAACAAATCCTACAGTCCTTAAGGATATTCAATATGCAAGGATTCTTAACAATAAATTATCTACTTTTCCCTTTTTTTTTTATCTGGTCTTACTACCCGTTCGGGTTGTACGCTTAAGTACTTATTACGCTAATGAGTTAGGAATTGGTAAGGTTGAATTTTTAGGAAGTAAACCCACATTTGTGAGAAGGGAGAGTGGAAAACCAATTAGGGCAAACCACCCCCCAGTTCACCCGACCGAGATTCGAACCTCGATTTCCCCGTCCTCAGCAGTCTAGCTCAACACGAAACTAACACATTAGCTAACTACGCCACCGAGGCAGGTAAATGGTGATTTAATTATTTAGAAGATTGATCCTTACCTGGAAGAAAATGTAAAGGCCAAACAAAGCTATGCTCGCCATGAAGGGAAACATGAGAGCCTCCTTGTGCGACATCGTCTCGGGCTTCTCCCCCGACTCTTGATACAAAACCTGGAAATCACATTTTTAATTAATAAAGAAATAATTTATTATTATTATTATTTTGCATCGCGTCTTACTACCCGTTCGGGTTATACGCTTAAGTACTAATTACACTAATGGATTAGGAATAGGGAAGGTTGAATTTAAAGGAAGNTACTACCCGTTCGGGTTATACGCTTAAGTACTAATTACACTAATGGATTAGGAATAGGGAAGGTTGAATTTAAAGGAAGTGAACCCGCATTTGCGTGGAGGTAGAGTGGAAAACCATTTAGGAAAAACCACCCCCAGTTCCCCCGACCGAGATTCGAACCTCGATCTCCCCGTCCTCGGTGGTCTGGCTCAACACGACTGGCGCGTTAGCCAACTACGCCACCGAGGTGGCTCAAGAAATGATCAATCCTAATACGACCACTAACCGATGATACCCGACAGGGTCAGCGTAGAAGGTGAAGATCAGTATTTACCAAACTTTCTTCAGTCGTGTACCCATTTTGGGGTAGTTATATGAACGTACCTCTCCCATAGCTTTGTAAATAAATATAACAACTTGCTATACTGTCAATTATAATCAGTTGTCCTGAATTCTAATATCTACATCTTTAATAATGAGCTAAATAAAACCAAAAGAGAGAAAAAGGTTTTATCAAACTCAGTGGTAGGTCGCGTGGTCATAAAAACAGAAGGCAAGTGCCAACTTGATAATGTCGTGTTAAAGTAAGATTTGTTAAATGTGAAGCTCGATTTAAAAATATATATTTGATTGAAAGTACATACAGATACATAATTTGACCATGGTCTCTATATATAGGCCTAACTCTATATTCAATATTAAAGACAGGTCCTATTATTTTGATTGATTGTTAATTTAACATTCACCGGAAAAGTGTCAAAATTGTAAAAAGGATCCATTCATATTAAATTCATAAGAGTAAGCTTTGAAAAAAATTAATTAAAGATTAATGTCAAGTATGACGTGTACATTTACAGGATAGGTTAGCTACCTTTTGCTCCTTATGGTGCTTCACAGAGCGAAATGAACCGAAGAATATTGGAAATAAAGCCATTATTACGAGACTACCGTATGCAACAGCCATTCCTTCTGGAGTTGCAGGAATTTTAGAAGTTGTGTTAGTAGCATTTTCGGTTAAATTCTCCTTCACGTTCTGCAATAAATCCTGTACTGTGTCTGCCATGTTTGTCAATGGAAGTCATAGATTGCGATAACCAAAATTAGATATTATATTTTAGATCTATCTACGAGTTTAGGTCGAGATCTTTATTAATCGACCTTAGCTTTCTCAACCTACGCAAGCACTAGCGCTGTAGTGCCAAATTTATTGCTATTGCAATGCACGTTAATAGCAATGATCATAAACGAAAATTAAATTAATTCTGATCTGTGGAACTGAGTGTCTACGTTTGCTGTTTTTGATTGTTAGGTTAAATTAAACATTGAACCCAATGGGACCCCCTAGACTCATTTAATTTACACTTGTTCAACAAATTAACTAGACTAAGCCATTAAACAAAAACGAGAAATAATAATAATAATATAGGACCTACAACAGGTTATAATGAAATCCTTAACAACTTTTATACATCAACCAAAATATATACTAAAACTTTTACAGTTCACTTCTCGTTCCGCTCACAGTTTGAATCGTGATCACAACTATGATGTTATTGTGGTTGGAGGAGGTCATGCTGGGGCGGAGGCCTCCTCTGCAGCGGCTCGTATGGGCTGCAGGACTCTTCTAGTCACCCACAAAAAAGAGACTGTTGGTATGGAATATTTTATGCATTCGCGATTATTTTTGTATTAAATATAAATAGGGGCAAAAGGGTGTGCCTACTTGTGGGAGTAGTACACAAAAATGATGGGATTATTGACAATTTGTCATATTTTAGCCTTACTATGTTTATTTGGAAGTCATTTTAGTTCAATATGTTTCATTCAACTTATGTAATTTTCTCTGCGACCAAAGAAGTGTTTTTTTTACTTCATCTAGCTTGTATTTGTGTTGTGTTTTACCGTTCTTTTGTCCTTTCAGGGGAAATGTCGTGCAACCCCTCGTTTGGTGGGATAGGGAAGGGCCATTTAATGAAGGAAATAGATGCTCTGGATGGCCTCTGCCTCTGCGCCCGCATCTGTGATATATCCGGAGTACAATATAAGGTTAGTTTTGGGGCAGACGTTACAGTCCAATTTTCAGATGAAGGTCCTTATCTGACAACTAGAAACGCTAATACAGCTTAATTTTCCTAGCAAGCCTGTTATTTAGAAACAGAAAACGAACAAGTCCTCTAGATCAGTGATTCTTAAACGGTGGTTTGCGGCAGTGTGCCACGTGTGCTTCAGACAGGATCACAGGATAAAAGTTCTAATAAGTTCTAAACTGAAAAAAAAAAAAAACAGTCCACTGCGTCAACCTGCAACCAAGTCATACCAACGAAGCGTCTTCTGTCTTTGTCCTAGTGCCAACTTTTGCAGTTAGAGGGTGTCATGTAGTCAGCACCACGAGCCATCTGTGTGTTAATCTCACTTTTTTAGACTGGAGCCGCTCTTCATTTGTCCTCACGAGGCTTGAGTTGAATTCCATTCCAAGACCCACTGCTTCACAGAAAGATTCTGTAATCGCTGGGGATCGAACCTAGGTCCTCTGTATCTGCAGCCAGGACCTCTTGACTACTATACCACAGAGGCAGTCTAGGAAAAAAGTATATATTATGTAAAATGGCTTAAAAGTACAAAATTGATGGGCTAAGTTCGTTAAGTAAATACAAGTAGTAATGTATGATTTTGATAGAAAGAACAGTAGAAGTTAGTTACGTCATCATCATCAACTGAACTTCCAGCCTGTGGCCGGGTCAAATTAGTCAAATGCCTCCATTTTCCTCTCTCCTTCCACCGTTATTCCTCCTTTAATTTCTTCCATTACTCTCACTCTCACTTGGAACACTTTCTGCTATCTGCTCCACCCATCTCTTTCTTGGACTCCCTTTTGCGGTTTTTTCCTACATACTTCATTTCCAATATTTTATTTGGCAACTTCTTTTTTTCCATTCTCATTACACGTCCATACCATCTCAGTCTTGTTTCCTCTACTATCTCATGTACCCCCTCTCTTCTCCAGATAACTTCATTCTTAATCTTGTTTCTCCTCATGACAGCTAACATGATCCTCACAAACTTCATTCCTATGTCCTCCACTTTCCTTGTCTCTCTTACATCCATTGTCCATGTTTCTGCTGCATATGTTACAATGGGTACAAAGTACGCCCTCTACAATACTTCCTTACACTTCAAGGGCACTTCTCTTCTCCATAGCAGGTCTCTTATTAGAACAACTCTCCCTTCTGTTCTCTTCTCATTAAATCCCCTCTACTTCCACTTCCCTCCTTACTCCTCAAACACACTTCCAAGATATTATACATTCAAATAATAAAACTACATACATTTTATCGATGTTGGTTGCAAATAAATATGTTTGAATTTTCTTAACTGTTTCTCCAACTAAAAATCAGGCTATAAATGTGAAATGTGGATAAGACTAATTAATTAATATCAATTTTTTTAAATTTGACTCTTTTAATCCTAGAGCTTTAAGATGTAATCCGACACCTTAGCTCAGTTGGTAGTTTGTTTGTCTACTGAGCTAAGGGTCCCACGATCAATTCCAGGCATGGCCAAAAAATTTATAATTGGTAAAATGTGGGTTTACCCTTTAACAATGATGAATTAACGGCTAGGGGACTGGATGTTGTGCGTATACTCGTATTAAGTTAGAATATAAGGCATATGTCTTGAATAAAAACCACGCTACCACAAAAGCGGGTCATTGCCATCTTGAGAGTCCTGAATGCAGTGTATTGTAGCTAACAATTGATCACATATCCCCATGTCATGACTCCCCTAGTGAGGATCCTAACAATAAACACCCGAGGAAACATATCACCCAACTCTTGAACTATGATAGATATCGACTAATAAATGATTGTCTCTCAGATCCTGAACAAAAGAAAAGGCCCCGCTGTTTGGGGCCCTCGTGCTCAGATCGACCGTCTCCTGTACAAGAGTCACATTCAACGGGAGCTTTTCGAGAACACCCCCAACCTTCGAGTGATGGAAGCACCTGTGGAGGACCTTTTGACGGAACCCTCGGTCGACACCTCGGCTCTGCGTCGGTGCTGTGGGATCATCCTTGGTAAAATATCTGTATACAGGGCTATGACCTTGAACTGAACACAAGGGAGGGAGATACCCACTTCGGTGGTCGCATGGTCTAAGACGCTACTCTTGCAATAGACTAAACTGTCAGAGACGAGGTGATCGGGTTTCAATCCCGGTCGGGTGTGCAGAGGGTGATTTATTTTTATAGGGTTTTGCACTCTATCCATGAAAATGTGGGTACACTTCCTTTAAATTCAACCTTCCTAATTCCTAACTCATCAGAGTAATTAATAGAGAGTTGTATAACCCAAATGGGTAGTAATACGCGATGCTAGTAGTAATAATAATAATAATAATAATAATAATAATAATAATATTAATAATAATAATAATAATAATAATAATAATAATGACGATGATGATGATGATGATGACGACGATGACGATGACGATGACGATGACGATGACGACGACGACGACGATGATGATGATAATATTAATTATAATAATATTAATAATATTAATAATAATAATATTAATTATAATCATAATTATATTAATTATAATAATAATTATTATTATTATAATAATGATAATTATAATAATATTAATTATAATAATTATAATTATAATTATAATAATTATAATTATAATTATAATAATTATAATAATAGATGGCTATCAAAGCTAAATACAGCTTTTTAAACCTCTAGCTTAAATATTAAAATGAGAAAACAGAACAATGTGATAGATACATTCCTTCGGAATCTAAACTCATTAGCTCTTTCGCAATAAAAATCCTTAGCACAACTTCCTTTAGAGCAAAAGTAAAGCCGTCGGTCCCAGTGTCGATCCTGGCATGCAAAAGAATCCTGGAAGGTATTTGAAAATACTTTTTCTGGCAAAATTGGTAGACCTTTAACGCTTGCTCATAGAATTTCACGTTGGCTGATATAATCAATTGGTTCAGAAAGTGCACATTAAATATCTCAAATAAATAAAATAATCAAATAAATTTAGCTATTGGATCGCTTCATTGTTAAACTGTATAATTTATGAGTATATTCCACCAAATGCCCAGGGATCAAAATATTTGTCTTGGTGGCGATTTGGACATCTGGTTAGAAACACCACTTTGTTGACGACATTCTTTCAGGTGACGGAACAAAGGTGAGAGGCAAGACAGTCGTGCTGACCACGGGGACATTCCTCAAGGGGCAGATCAACATCGGACTGGAAGTACGACCTGCTGGACGGATCGGAGACGCTCCGTCAATCGGGCTGGCTAACACTCTGGAGGAGCTCGGGTTTAGAATGGGACGACTTAAAACAGGTCATCTTAGAAAATATTTTTAAATAAAAACTTGATTCTTAGTTTAATAGGACCAAGAACCAAAATAATATCAACTCTGTCGTTATTTGTTAGATGTGTACACATTATTTACAGGTTGTCTATCATCCGGGAAAATCAGGGAAAACTAGAATTAGCCGGGAATTTCAAGTGATCGGGAAAAAACTGGAATAAGTCGGGAATTTGGTAAATTACAAAAAAAAATTAATATGGGAAAATGTGGTTTTACTCAAAATATGAAATATGATAATAATTAAAACAGTAAATAATAATGTTATTCAAACTGTAGGTTTTTGTTGTTGTTGTACCTGTGTAATATATTTTATAATTACTAGTAAACAATGTTAATACAAATTTTTTAAAAAGATGTTAATTTTAATTTTAAAACTTATTATTATTCATAAAAAAGACCAATAGGAAAATGAGGTGGGAGGGGGGGAGTTAGAAGGATGTGACATACTGTTTGGTTAGGAATTTCAGGAAATGTTCGGGGGAAATCAGGGAAAAGGTCGGGAATTTCATTGGTCAAGTTGTCAAGTTGAGTAGACACCATGATTTACCATGAATGGTGGCATTCCTACCTGAACAGATCACACTATGGTTCTATTTATTAGTTACACCATATTTCAAAACCTTAGCTCAGTTGGTATCGTGTATTGGGTTCGATTCCTGGCATGGCCCAAAAAAATTACCGTTGGTGAAATGTGTGATTCGTCTTTCAAGCTGATAAATTAACAGTCAGGGATCGAGGGTGAGTCACACCCCTACATCTAACACTAAAACCAATCACAACGACTTTGGCTATGAGTAGAGATGACTCGGAGGTTGTTTTAACTCGTAGGTACTCCACCGCGTCTCGACGGCAGTACCATCAACTACAAGGTGTGTGAAGCCCATAAAGGTGATGATCCACCTGTGCCTTTCTCCTTCATGAACGACTCGGTGTGGATTAAGGTAATTTTGTGACGGTTCCGGCACCAGGACGGCAATCATTCCATTGAGAAAGATCCACTCTTCGATACGCATGTGCGCACACCCAAGGTCAGTCGAGGGGAGGGGGTGACATCAGAGTCAAACCTACGGACTAGCAAACACACTGGTTTATGCCTTTAAAAGAGGCAAATTCACTATAGATGTATTTTCAACATCATCATCTTAATCAACTGTCTCCAGCCTGTGGCCAAGTCACTTTAGTAAAATGCCTCCATTTTCTTCTATCCTTCCACTATTCTTCCTCCTTTAATTTCTTCCCTTCTTCTCCTCTCATTTGAACACTTTCTGTTATCTGCTACTGCTATCTTTTCTTGGCTTCCCTTGCAGTCTTTTTCCTACATACTTGATTGCCAACATTTTCTTCCAACTTCAATCATTTTAAAATCATTCAAATGTTTTTGTTAACTAGAGGTGTGTGAAGCTTCCGACTCTATTTTTAAAAAATAATCCAGTTTTGACATTTATGGTCAATTATTGCCATTCTGAGCTGTTATATACAGTACAAAGGGATATTTATTTAGGAAAATCTTAAGTAATTATTTAATTGTAACTTGATTTTTCAGAATTGAACTAAATATTAGGAGCAATTGTGCAATTAAACATTTTACAAGTGATTTTAGTACATAAAGTTACACTAAATAACTTAAGTATAATATTTTTTTAACCATAAAATAACTAAAAAAAAAAAAAGATCACTCTTTGATTTGGCTTTTAGAATACTTCATATACTCAATTCAAGTTTGCTTGTAATTTAAAACATGGACTTCACACATCCCTACTGCGATAAGTGACCGAATTAATACTATGAATGTTTTTTGCAACATAGGAGTGATGGGGCTTCTTCCATATTTTCCTTAGACCATAAATAATTTTATTAAAAGCTGGTGGTGGGGTGGGACTAATGCTCTAGATCTCGGCCATTTGACCTTATCTGACCTCTGCTCTCCTGGCGTATGGAGTAATTCATTTCTTAGGTGGGGATGTGTTTAACGTGGGATCCGAACCACGGTGGGAGGGGCCTGGCACTCCACACATTCACAAAGCGTGAAAGCACATACTTTACCAGAGTGAAGTAAGGGTTTGGTAATCAGATAGATCTGTGCCGGGACCGGGATTTGAACCCCAGACACCTAACACAGAAGTCTGACACGTTACCCCTAGACCGCCAGGTCCACTTATCTTATTAAACACTTAGATCAAATAACTTACAGAGATACCTCACTCAAAGTGGTCGATTGTGTCATGTAAAAGATCCTTGGAAGTTATATGAAAATACTTTACCGGCAAACTTGGTAGGCTCTTTCGTGCTTGCTCATAGAAATTCAGTGTGGAAGTTAACGAAGAACCACCACACTTCCTAAACTCCCATAGGACATGTGATATTTACCAGATGGTGTGGGCAGCACTAACCAGCCGAAGGGCTGAGCGCGTGCCCAACTCCGAATGGATATAACTCACATTAAACCATCCTCCGGGTTGTTGACTCGAGAACAAATATTAATATAATTGATTTTACAGCTGCTGACCTGGCGGTCTAGAGGTAAGGTGTCGGTCTTTTGTCCGGGGTTCAATCCTCGGTCCCGGCACAGATTTATCTGATTGCCAAACCCTTCCTTCACCTCTGACAAGACTTGTATTAATCACAACTTGTGAACGTGTGGATTGCCAGGCCTCCACCGTGGTTCGGATCCCACGTTAAACTGTAGGTCCTCCATTTCATCTCACAATCACCCTACCATTACACATTAGCATACATGCGTATAACTCGAACGAGTAGTAAGACGCGGTGCTGATAATGATGATAATAATAGTAATAATAATGATGATGATGGTGATGGTGATGGTGATGGTGATAATGATAATGATAATGATAACAATTACTATTATTTTAGAGCTGCAATAACATTGTAATGGTTCTAGCCGGAGGACCAGCTATTGTGCTACTTGACCTACACCAACCCGACAGTCAACAAGATAGTGTTGGACAACCTGCACGTCAACAGGCACGTTTCAGAGGAGGTGACGGGGCCTAGGTACTGCCCCTCTATAGAGTCCAAGATCATCAGGTGGGTGAAGCTTTCGGCTGAGGTACAGTCCCCTTTGGGGTTCAACTGAAGGTCCCCAGGGATTCCACGGTGGGTGACTTATCAGACATAATAAGAGTATCGAAACCTGCCTTAGCGGCCGCATGGTATAAGGCGTCATTCTATTCTCGTGTTAGACTGAACTGCCGATGACAGGGAGATCGAGGTGTGAATCCCGGTCGGGGTCTACTGAAGATGGTTTTACCTAAATGGTTTTCCACTCTCCTTCCACACAAATGAGGGTACAATTCCTCTAAATCTAATCCTTAAAACCACTAGCATATTTAGTACGTAAGCATATAACCCGAACGGGAAGTAAGACGTAGTATTAAAATAAAGTCTGATGGAGTCGGAAATGTTGAACCAATCTCAGGCTCTGTGTGTCATGACAGGTTTGGATCTAGGAACCACCAGATCTGGTTAGAGCCGGAGGGTCTGACCAGCGATGTGGTGTACCCCAATGGTCTGTCGTGTACTCTCCCAGAAGAACTACAGGTGCAGCTGGTGAGAAAGTTGAAAGGATTAGAGCAGGCCCGTGTTATTCGGCCGGGTGAGGACTCGTTCCATTATTAAATTATTGTTTTTATTATTGCCCATATAGCCCCTTTTTAATGTTTAGTTCAAAATATTCTCCGATAACTTAGCTCAGTCGGTAGCGTGTCTTTCTACTGAACTAAGGGTCCTGGATTTGATCCCCAGCATGGCCAAAACATTTATCATTGGTGAAATGCGGGTTTACCCTTTCATAGTGATGAATTGACGGTTTGGGACTGGATGTTGTGCCTGTCCTATTGTTAAGTTATATTATAAGGCATATGAAGCTACGACAAACCTAGCCAGCCGGTAGTGGAAAATATATGGCTTGAATAAAAAAACTGACCCAGGATGGAAACAGTGATGGATGTAAAAATATTAAAATAGCCTTTTGGCACCATTTTACCTTTGCTTACATCAGTGTAATTAGTACACATGCTTATAAAGCCACTTCCAGACTAGAACAGAACAAAGAACAGAACAACGAACACAAACATGTTCATTGTTCTATTCGCTGTGGCCAAGTGTCCAGACTTGAACACAGAACGTGTTCCCATAGTTGGTAACTAGTCTATTTTCATCTAGCTCATTTGTGCTTTGATATAGGTGTTTTGATGAGTAAGTGTGTGCAAATAACAGCGGCAGCATACATATTTACTCAGTACTACCAAAGCAAAAAAAAATATAAAAATCCTGCCGATGCTGCCAGTGACTATGTTCGGAAAAATGTCCGCAGAGGCATTCCAACTAGAACAGAACTGAACACAAATATCCTTTGATGCAACGGGCAAAAACCGATAACTGGTGTATCGGTGCCAATCAGAACATGTTCTGTTCATAAGACCGTCCACACTTGTCGCGAACATGTGAATGTTCGTTGTTCTGTTCTAGTCTGGACGGGCCTCAACCCGAACAAGAAGTAAGACGCAGTGCTAAAAACAACCACACTGTTTTTATATACATTTGTTTGTGTTGGCAGGTTACGGCGTGGAGTACGACTATGTGGACCCGCGAGAGTTGAGCCCCACGTTGGAGACACAGCGAGTGAGCGGCCTATATTTGGCGGGGCAGATCAACGGCACCACGGGCTACGAGGAGGCGGCCGCTCAGGGAATCATCGCGGGAATCAACGCTGCTGCCAAGGTGGTTTGGAGGGGTGATTGAGTTCAAATATAGAGAGTTTGTTAAGGGGTAGAACGAGGTGCAAGGTTAGTTTATAAGCGGATATTGGAAATATTATATTGTGTTTATTTTAGAGTTGGGTCAAATACACTATTTTACGAATTTGAATCACCAATTTACCTTTGAATCCTGAATCCTGAATCTATATTTGAATCTTGGATGAAATGATGAACATAAGAGGTTTTTTTCTTTCTGCACCTTGTCTTACTACTTGTTCAAGTTATACACATGCAAGAGGAAACATAAATATAATTGAAGAGAAACTGGAAACGGTAACAAAAACGTTATCATTCTTTCTTACAATCCATCCGTTATAACATTCATACATTCATTTCCTGTTTTTGTCCTTTGTGTTATTCCTTTTATATGTTTCTATTCAAGTGTCCTATCATTATTTACCAATTTAGTTTCCCTCCTGATTATGAGTTTACGTTTCCTTTCTTAGGAAGTTGCACTATGTGTTTTACACTCCCTCCTGAAGAGTTATGACAGAATGAAACCTAGGTCGGGGGATCGGACAGTAACGATCCATTTTCTTAAGAAACAGCCATTACCTCTATGTACAGTGGCAGCAGAGTAGATCGTGAACTGAGCTATTTTCACTGTAAAAGCCATAATGTGTGTTTTTTCCTTTTATACCACCAATGGTGGGATCCGCAAATTTTAGTAACCGGTTCTCTTTCACGGTGAAAAATAAAAACAATGAATAGTTTATTGAAGTTATTTATTACCTTTCTTAAAATAGTTCCAAATCGCTAATTGATTATCATAATACACTTCCAGTCCATAATAAATACATAATGGAAATTAAAATCTAATAGAATGTAATAAGAGTACAAAGTTAATCTTAAAGACCAAACAGAAATTCACCGTTCAATGAGCATGTATTTCTATTAAAAGACGAATAAGCGACAAGTTTAATGTATTGTCCATCATATCAACAGCTGAGCCATGGATAAGAGAATAATATAAAAGTGCCACTCTACTGTTAGCAATTAGAACCATAACGTAATAACGTGAGTGCTTGCGGTGCGAGCGCCCAAAACTAAAAGAATTGATAAATAAAAAATGCTTAGGCTCTTGTCCCCAGTTTCTTGATAGTAATGATGATGAGTATTGATTACTCACTCAATAAGACCAAGGTCGATATTGAACCTACTTCTCGAATTTTGCTAATGTAGCACAGCCGATTTGAAGAAATTAAGGACTGGTTCGATGAACTTAAGAAATTCAAGGAACAGGTTCGTCCACACCGCTGCGAAATGGCCAAATCCCACTACTGCCTTTCCTCTACCTTTTTTTAAATGTATATTATATTCTGTTAAGTGTTAAATTATTGTCCTGGGGTCTGGTTGTTAAGTTCATCCTATAATTATAATTGGCTCTGAACCATCAATAAGCAATATTAGAGATCTAACACAAATTTCAATTGAAATGAAAGATTTAAGTCTCAAATCAGATATTTTCTCAAATCCTTGAATCTATTATTTCCTTAAGGATTTGAGGATTCGAGGACCCCATTCGATGCTAAAGCAATTAGTTCTATTTAGTATTATATTCTAAACATTTCACATAAAACTGGTAATTATTGTTTCACATCACAGACCCAGAACAAGTCGGCATTCACGGTTTGCCGCACGGAAGGTTACATCGGAGTTTTGATCGATGATCTGACAACGCAAGGTACCACTGAGCCCTACAGGATGTTCACGAGCAGAGCAGAGTTCCGACTGTCTCTCAGACCGGACAATGCCGACCTCAGACTAACAAGGAAAGGTACCTTTGTAAATGTAACGTCTTAAATAAGCCGTAAAAATTTCTTTTACATTATCAACTGTTTCCAGTCTGTGACTCGGAATGTTTAGTAAGATGCCTCCATCTTCCTTTATCCTTGCACCATTCTTCCTTCTTTATTTGCTTTCATTCTTCTCCTCTCATTCACACACTTACTGTTCTCTGCTCCTTCCGTCTCTTTCTTGATCCCCCTGGTATCAATTTTTTAAAGATTTGAAGAGTCAAGATTTGAAATATATATATAATAGTTATGATATATATAAAAGATGGAAAATTTGATACCCATTGATTCTTAAGGATATCGAGAGGATCGAGAATCGAGAAAATACCTCGATTCTTGATGCCTCGATTCCTAAAGGTACGTGCAAATGATCGTGAATGCTTTATTAAGAGATTAATGAATATCGAATCTTAAAGGCCATTTGTAACGCATTTTTTCGTTAATTATTCCATATATTCATTTAATAAAATTTATAAAAGCATTGATTAGATTTTAAAACCTAAATATTGATGTTTTGCTTCAATATGTAAACATTTTTACCTTGGTAGCGTAATGTATTCAAGAAAAAACACAAATAAACCTCCATATTAACAGATACCAACTATTTTCTAAGAAATATATTACGATTGATCTGCAAATTTACTGTCACAAATTAAATAATAATAATAATAATAATAATAATAATAATATAAGTAAAGTTTATTTCAAAATTTTAAAGCCAAAATTAAAATCATGACTGTAATTTGTAAAGTTAAAAATGTTTTAAAAGTCTAATTAATATTTAATAGAAGTTTACCGAAATTTCCAGAAGAAAATCACATTGGTAGAAAAAGGCTTACCTATCATGGCAGCCATATTGGTTTCTATTAACATAAACCAATATGACCGTTTCCACTTCATTTCAGGCCTATTCCAGTAAGAATTGATTGTCGAAGAATCGAGGTAAAAATTTAAGAATCAAAATCGAGAATCAGAATTGAAAAACTGGTATCGTCCCATCTCTAATATGTGTGCATGTGTGTGTGTGTGTGTGTATGTATATAAATATACATACACACACACACACACATACATGCGGCGGAACGGTGTTTCGGTACCTCTATTAAGGCAAACATGAAGTTCAGAAAATATCTCTTTATAAAGACGTTACTAGCAAATCAATTACATACATAAGCACGGGGTTTTATTTAAAAACTAGCTATTTATGTGAACAATAGTTTATGTGCCCAACAATGACAGATACGTTCCCTAACACGCAGTCTTGTTTTATATCATTACAAGGTGTATCACTGAATACATTTACCGATGCAAATTGGGTGTTTCTGGGAATAAGTATATAGTAAGAGATTTCCCGACATTCTTGTTGTATTGAAGAATATAACCAAGTCAGTTGCTATATCTTACAGTGAATGCAAGAGGGTATTTCTCCCAAATGAATTTGATCATGACATCACTAAGAACATCTTTTAAGACAACTACCGTCTCTGTTATATTATCCATAAGAATAATTGGACCCCCTCTTCGTTTATTTAATCCCTCCAAGTATGTTGACTCGTGGCTTGTTTCTGTTCATAGACACTCAGAGTAAGGAAAGGTCTAGAGGTATTGAATATGATGAAAACTTGGAACAACTGTGGAGTTGCCTCTAAGATAAACAGTCATCTTTTTTCTAATTATGTATATAATAGCGTCAATGTATTTTTAATTCAAAATACATATGTAAAGATTAAAACCGTTTGTTTTGTGTAATCTTTGACTTTAAATTTCTAATCACTCCTTTCATTCCCATTTGTATATTAAAACTAGTAGTAAAAAAATCAAAATTAAATTAAACATCTGGTGAGCACTTGTATTAAATTTAATTGAAAAACATTAAGACACAATAACATTATGATACATTTTAAAACATTTTCTTCTGTTTTTAGAAGAAAATAATGGCTTAAAAACACGTCTTTTGAAGCTTAAATTTAAAAAAAATAATCTGGGGTGGACCCCCACACACCCCAGTAGTGCATTCCGGTACCTAAAATTTTAGAAATCAGCCAGAATGCACTACCGGGGAGTGTGGGGGCCCACCCCAATTTTTTTTTTTCATAAAAATTACAGCGGAGATTTTATGGTATTGACTCCTACGTCTGTTTTGTGAAGTAAAGCTAACTTAAAACAGCTGATTATCAACATATTTTATTTACTGGTTGATAGACATATATTTTAGATCATTCTCCTGATGATATTTTCAAATTATAACGTTGTGCTGTGGCTCATTCCAATACATCAATACACACACTTGATATTAACGGGTTATTCCAAATCTCCTCACAACAACCAACGATGCTGTCTGCTAGCATCTGGCTGTAGAGCAGATGAGTTATCAAATGCACATGCACACTGTTTTTAGATGTTTGGTTCTAAGATTTGATTGGTTATCCTGTGCTGAACATTTAACGCAAAGTGGACAATGTAGAGATAACTTGAACGTCAGCAGAACAGCTCGCGCCGATGATTAGGCGGAAATCTTGTGGTTGGCTTAGATTTCGGCGTACGTGTGAATCCACAGTAATCGTGTATTCTTTTCTGCTTCAAACAGATTGATTTTACTTTTTTTTACTTGAAGAACCATGCACGGATAATCCGCCAACCAGACAACCCGAGTACAAATAGTCGCCAGTTTACTGTTTGGTAAAATGTTATCATTGTTGGCCGCAGAAAAATACGAGTGAACTTTACAAGCTGTATTTCCTACTGTACTTATGGGTTGAGTTTAAAAACAATAATGGTACTTGTGTCTTTCGTACATTTCATTGTTAGATTGATTGTGATTGCAGGTCACAGGATTGGCTGTGTGTCTCCCGAAAGATATCTCAAGACCTGTGAAATGGAAAAGGACATCAAAGAAGGTCTAGAAATTCTGAAATCTATTGTAAAACCTTTTGTACATTGGAGACAAATTCTCCTGCTTCCACCTTCAAAATCAACCTTCCACAAAAGGTAATAGCATGAAACTTTGACAAAGTAGCAGTAAACCTTGGGGATCAGCGAAGCTTTGATATTGATTCGAATTTTATATTATTCAATTCAACGATATATATATATATATGGTTTTAGGTCGTTGCAAATCCCATAGTGTGCCTAAAAAAGGTTATTTTAATAAGAATTCTTGTGAGGTTACCTGATTAACCGCAAAATAAAATGCACATTAAAAAAAAATTAAAACGGCCTTTATATATTATTATTATCCCCGCGTCTTACTACCTGTTCGAGTTGTACACACGCTAATGTGCAATGGTAGGGTGATTGTGAGATGAAATGGTGGACCTACAGTTGAACGTGGGATCCGAACCACGGTGGAGGCCTGGCATTCCACACATTCACAAGTTGTGATTAATACACGTCTTGTCAGAGGTGAAGGAAGGGTTTGGCAATCAGAAAAATCTATGCCGGGACCGAGGATTGAACCCCGGACCCCTAGCACAGAAGTCTGACACCTTACCCCTAGACTGCCAGGCCTTTATAAAATCCTTCGTACAGCCTATAATCACACCCTTGGATGATACATAACAAATATGTTAACTTTGATGTTGACGAGTATCCCGCGTAAGGGTGTCGTCTGGGAATCTCTCGTCTGTCGTCTTTTAGCTATGTCATATTGAACTGCAAGGATAGGATGCTACTTTAAGAAACATACTTGTTCACTTGTTGATATTTATTCAAAGAACACAGTTCACATTAACAGTGCTGCCATTGGACAGAGGTTATGTATGCTTCTTGTAGAAAATCGGTTGCTCAAGCTAGGAGAATTTAAATAGGATATGACTCAATTCGATTATTATTCGAAATTCACGAATAAGATTTGCGTTGATTCGAGATTCGAACTCAAAAACAAACCAATTCTAATTTTAAAAATTTCAATCTATATTTTTTTGACTCTTGATTTCTTAACGTTTACAATCTCAATCTTTAACCCGTGTATCCAATCTCATATTAATATATGTTACATTATTTATATCTTGTACTGTTAATGTTCTTTGAATTGAAAAATGAAACCTAGACACAGGGAACCGAACTCAGGACCTTTGGTTTTGCGCGACAGTGCTCTACCAGTTAGCCACCCTGGTTCATCTTGTTACCACGGCCATTCAGACGAGAAGCGCCGTGATGTTCCAGTGGTTAGAGCATTGGCGGCCAAAGCTATAGGTCCCGGGTTCAGATTGTAATTTTCCACATAATGGAAATTCCCACATTAGTATGATTTTTTTTTCTTCAATCCTAATTTTGTTAAATATTAATTCCTAACCTCGAATCACATTCTTAAGTGAAAGGGTGTTTTATTAATGTTTTTTTTAATCACCGAGTCTTACTATCGATTTAGGTTGTACACTTATGTAATAATCATGCAACTGGGCTATGGAGGATGAAGGTTGAATATATTGAGGAAATGTACCCACATTTGTGTGGGGAGAGAGGGTGGGAAGCCGTCTAAGAAAAACCACCATCAGTAAACCCGATCAGGATCGAACCATGACATCCCCGTCATAGGCAGTCTAGTCTATCGCCCGAGTGATGCCTTAGACTATGTGGCCATTTATGCGGGTTGTTTTAATAGAGATCTGTTTCGTGTCTCGCAGTGCGTTGGAGATGCTGTCCATAGTACAAGCGATGGTGACCGTGGAGAGACTCGCCGTTCTGATGCCTGAACAGCTGGGCGAGCTGGCTCGTCGTCCCTCCCTCTGTCACCGACTCAAGGTGGAGGCCCTCTATGAGGCGGCTGCCGCCGACCAGGAAGAGGCGGTGGCGGAGGTTCGGCGGGACGAGGGGCTGTTCATTCCCGACAACATCAACTATACCTCGTGAGTTTTGTTTATTGTTCAACATCAACTTTTATTAAACCTGATTATTAAAGGTGCGAGAAGCTTCGAAAACTTCGACTTGGTTTTGAGTATTTGCTTGATTCGAGAGTGAAATTCCAGAATCAATACTTACAAAGCTTTTAAAAATAATAATAATAAAAAACCTGTTAAAACACACATTTATGTTTAGTTTATTTTTCTACTGTTACTTTAAAAAAAATATATAGCACCGTGTCTCACTACACGTTCGGGTTGTACGCTAATGTACTAATTACTCTAATGGGTTAGTAATTGGGAAGGTTGAATATAGAGGAAGTGAACCCGCATTTTGCATGGAGGGAGAGTGGAAAACCATTCAGGGAAAACTTCCACTTGACCGAGATTCGAATCTCAATCTCCCCGTCCTCAGCAGTCTGGCTCAACATAACCAGCGTGTTAGCCGCCCAGGTGGGTATTGTTATTTTAATCACAAATTAGTGTTAATGTTGATAAAATCTAACATAATTATGTTATATTTTGTGATAGTAACTTGTTTATTATTTTAAGACTAAATATATTAATTACATTTGTAATATAGCATTTTATGAATTATATTTAATACCTAAATTTATATGGTAATTCAAAGTATAATATTGTTCATCCAACATTAAACTTTAAAAAAAAAAAAATATTTAAACTTTGATTAGTCTTCGAATTGTAAAATTTAAATTCACATTTTCTTTGTTTGTTCTCTATGTTATTCGTTCCTCTTAGATGTTCCTATCTAAGGCCCAGATTCTTATTAAGACTTAATGCGCGTCAAGTACGGCTCGGAACCAAACACAAGACCACCTAGATTCGAATGGAACGGGCCGGTCTCATGTGCGAAACTGGGCCTTACCATTCTGCTCTAGGTGGGTGTCATCTCGTGTTTGGTTTCGAACCACACAAAGTCTAAGGGTCGTTTGCAACAACTTGACTTTGTGGGACGCTAGCGTGGGTTTGCTTGCGCCATCATAGGTTGAAAGGTGGACCGATAGTGTGCTCGGGACTGCACTATTTGTCCAATAAGCATTCACTTAGTCAAGTTCTTGCATAGCGCCCTAAATATGAATCTGGCCCTAAGTGTTCTATCATTCTTTACTAATTTCCTTTTGTTTCAGTTTTTTTTTCCTTCCCTCTTTTAGGAAGTTGCGTTGCGCGTTTCACACTCCTCCCTGATAAGTTCCGATAGAATGAAACCTAGGTCAGGGGAATGGGCTGTGACGATCAATTTAATTCAAGAGTCAGCCATTATCTCTTTGTCCAATGGCAGCAGTGTAAAGTGTGAACTGTGTTCATCCCCAATATAACATATATATATATATATATATGATATTTTCTCGAATCTTCTTAAGGATTCACTAATTTGTATGATTTGTTTTTGTTTCAGGGAAACCCTTTGTTTATCTTTCGAAGAAAGGGACAAGCTGAGTTATGTTCGACCCCAAACGGCAAGTGTTGTTTGTTGTCTAGCGGGGAAACAGACCAGAATTAGTTCACGCCAAACCCGCTTCCGTGGTCGAAAGAGTCACCGTCACGATAGTGTTCTGATGTACTGAGGGAGATTTTTCTTATGGGGTTCTCCACCTTTTCTTCACACAAATGCGGGTACACTTCCTGTAAATTCAACCTTTCGCATTCCTAACACATTAATGTAATTAGTAAATATGTGTATAAAATGAATAAGTAACAAGACGCGGTGATGGAAAATAAATAAATCACAGCACCAGCCTCTCTACATTGATAGGTTGAAATGAATTTAAAGAAAGTGTACAAGCATTTGCACTTAGAAAGAGGGGAAAACCATCCTCAATACACCCAACCAAGATTCGAACCCCGATCTTCCCACCATTGGCAGACCAATCTATTGTGTGACACCTTAGACCAGTGATGTGATACCTCTTCCTAGGTGGGACAATCCACTAAAGTTTTATTTTATTTAGAAGATCCCAAGCCACTACGTAAATAAAATAAATGCTTTCCTCCTAAGTTAGACCTCCTCTAACACCTTAGGGTTACGGTGAATTTTTGGCGCCCTTTATTTGTTTCTAAGGCTCTCAAATGTCTATAGAGTAAAAAAACAACAACTCGGGATCCCAAATGAATATTCAACACTTAAGCGAGTTTGGTGTAAAACTATTTTGTTTGGTCTGTTTCTCTTTATTTCTCCATTACTCTAGGCTGACTTTTTAATGAGGAGGAAACACGAATCATTTGTTGATCGAAAGATTTACTTCACTCGATGATTGCATGTAAGACATCTTTCTTGCGTCAAAGACTGAAACTCCAATTATGAGGTCGGGGTTCAAATCTCGGCAAGATGCACAAGGGTGTGATTTCAGAAACTCTCCTCCCTGCTATTTCGGGTGTATTTCTTCTAAATAGGGACCTACTTAAGTTTCTAGCTCATGTTTAAATAGATTAAATAGCCAAGCTCTCTTATTATTAATTAGAATTATATCCACATCTAAATAACATATTCTTTATATTTGAAAAATTACACCTTAAAACGGGAATCGAAGCCGGTATCTTTGGCTTGGTACACCAATGCTCTAACCTCAGGGCTATCCAGGAGTTGTCCCATATTCAGGGTAATTATTAACTCATATTTTAAAGTAGAGTCTTTGATAGACATTCTGACAATTTTCCGCATATTCATCAAAGATTCAACCTTAAGATACGATTGAAGAGTGACCCTGGGCATGAGACTACTCCTGGTTAGAGCATTGGCGTACTAAGCCAAATGGTTCAGGTTCGATTAGCATTTCAAGGTGTCATTATTCTAATTTGAAGAATATTTAAATAGACATTCGAACACTCACACTTCTATCAATCAGAGGAAGGTGGTCACAATGCGTATGATAGTTTTAATCATTCTGTTGGTACTACAGATAGCAGCTGCGAGCCGCATTCCAGGTGTCACCCCATCGGCAATATTGAGGCTACTGCGATACGTCAAGCAGCAACAAAACAACGCAGAATGCACCATCTGAATATATATATACAGTTCTACCAAGACTTTGCTGATTACAAGACACATGTATATTTATTGTGAATATATTTACTTCTAATTTCTGTTGAGTAACTGTAAATGTGTTTCTCTATTTTTCCTTTGCATGAAATATTCATTATTCTTACCTGTATGGTTAATTGGTTAGGCATGCAGACTAAACATCATGATCGTCTATGCAGGTTTGTTGGTGATAGGTAAGCTTGAGTTTTAACAGGTTATAATTAGGGATGGACGGGAACTACTTTTTTTATTTCGGGACAGGGAATGAGTCAAAATATCGGGACTCGGGATGGGAAATTTTAAAATTACGCTTTAGAAAAATTTTAGATTAAAAATATATTGATTTCTAAAATAATATAGCAAGACTTTTAAAAGTTATATTATTATTATTAAAACCTGCTTCAGTGGCCCCATGGTCTAAGGCATAACTCTCACAATAGATTAGACTACCGATTACGGAAAGATTGTAGTTCGATCCTGACCGGGTATACTAAGGGTGGTTTTTCCTAAATGGTTTCCCACTCTATCCACGTAAATGTGGGTACACCTCCTCTAAATTCAATCTTTCTCATTCCTAACACACTAGTCACTAGTAAATAGGCATATAACTGGAACGGGTTATAAGACGCGGTTCTAAAAAAAACATTGCTAAAGGTAATAGACATATTAAAAATAATAATAAAATAGAGGTTTGCGGATAGCATTTTTTTTATTAAATTTTGCATGGAAATTATTTTTACTAGTTAATTTTATTTGAAAATCATGTTTTATATTTAATTATTTGCAGAGCGCAAATAAATACTACAAAACATGTTGTTTGGCACCTCTTCAATGTGCTCCAAGTATGAAACTGCAAAATATTATTTTTGTTTGAAACCCTTAAAGGTTATCTAGGTTTGACACCCCTTAAACTCAATTCCTTGACTGGCTCGCCAACAAGACACGTTGATCCCTCATAAATGGTTGACCCTGGCAAGCTACTTCCTTCCCCCCTTCCTCTCATTTCCACACCCTTAAAGATACTAGAATATATCTCTGTCCTTCTCTAAATCTTTCACTTGCTGAACCCAACAAATAACTGTTGATAGCCAGAGCACAATAAGCCATGCCAAAAGTTTATTAATATGAATAATTGTCTAGTGGCTTGGAAATGTATAATAGGACATTTTATAAACACTGTACAATAATGTAAAGTAATCGATAGTTAGGTTAGGCCTAGGTAGGGACAGGCACACTTTTCTCTTCATGTCTTCTTACACTTTTATGCTTACCACTTCCACAGTTACACATTATTTTAATCTTAGAAAATATTCATTTTCATAAAAAGAAACATTTAAAACACAACGAAATATTTAAAAAAAAATATAACAGAAAACTTGCAGTGTTACCAAATTGATGCAACAGAATGGAGGCTTGATTAGATAGCTTGCTGAAAAATTAATACTTAAAAATACCTATAAGACTATAGTTGAATATTTAATAGTAAATATTAAAAGTTTTTTTTAAAACCATAAAACATACTTCCAAAAATTAAAACAGTGTGCAACTATGCGAGTTTAAAGAAGTTGGAAGTGTTAAAAAGTGTAAAAATAAATGTGTTTGTTTGTATATAGACCTAGCTTAACTATCCTTTCAGGCTGACTTCCTTCACTATCACTTGCTTTACATTATTATAGATTTAATATGACTAAACAATTCAGCTCTGGAAGTTACATTTTGTGATTTTATTAACTTAATTTACAGTTTTTTTTACATATCATCCATTTAAAAAACCAAAGATTTTTTTAGCATGAAAGTCAATGAATATGAAGATGTCATTTTTATTTTACACTTAATTAAAATCTTTCAGTTTCTTTTTGCTACTGTTGGTCGAAATGCGCATGGTCGACTTCCATTGTCCAGCCTGGTTTCTTCAGCCAAAACTACGCTAGAAAATTAGAAAAAAAATAAAGTGTTTTAAAGATTACTTAGAAAATGTATTCAGCCAACTAGCTCTTTCTTATTTCAGTATCACAAGCAACTGTAATTTCACTTACGCCGGGATCACAATCAACTTAACTTTAACTTAATGTAGTGTTCACTTAAGGTTCACATAACTTAACAAAAATACTTGAGCCAAACATCTGCATTCTAGAATATGTATATTAATCTGTGAATGTTTTCTATCGATATAATAAATATATATCATTAAACTTTTTTGATAAATTTAGGTTTCCAATTTTAGTTTAATTATTTTGTTTCATACTTCCGATCACTAGAAGTGACGTTAAAGAGTTGGTCATAAAATCAACAAAACAATTAATAAAAAGCCCCGTAGAAGTCACTCGCATAATGATACGGTGGTTTTTCCTAAATTGCTTCCACTCCACCATCAAACGGATTTATCAAGATTAATCTTTGACCTGAAAGCCGTTTGCATCTACCTGTTGGCGTTGTATGGTCAATAGATGACTACGCAGTTTTATTTTGTCACACCGCTCCAACGGTGGTGGCGCGTGCTTTTCTGATGGGCCGGAAGACGCGCCGGATGGTCCGTGTGGTGGGCTGTCCGGGCCCCACGGCCACGTAGGGCACCTGGAATGACCCAGACTCCACCTCCCAGTACAGGTTGGGGGGGAGGTCGATCGCCCCCTTCAGCAGACAGTTGACCCCTGCGAGCTTGTCCCCAGAGAGGGGGGTGACGAGATACACCTGACTCTCCTCCAAGCTCACTCCGCGCACAATTCCTGCACACAAAAAAAATCATTATTTACAATTCTTAAATGATTTTTTTTTTGCCAAAATTATTTTTTTTAGCACTGTGCCTTACTACTCGTTTGGGTTATATGCTTATGTACTAATTACACTAATGATTTTATGGATTAAGAAGGTTTTATTTGTATGAAGTGTGCTAGCATTTGCGTGGAGGGAGAATGGAAAACCATTTCGGAAAAACCACTCTCAGTACAATGACCGAGATTCGAACCTCGACCTCCTAGTCATCGGCAGTCTAGTCTACTGCGAGAGTAGCGCGTTAGTACTCTCAATATTTTAGTTGGCGAAGCTTCGTAATTGTTGAAGCCGGAAACTTTTTTGAAATGAAGTCAAAAGCCGAACTTGGTTTGAAGCTTCGCTCACTCCTACCCATAACCAATATTTAAAAACTGTTGAATTTGTTATGTACAGTTTATGAAATTATACCAAAGATACACTCTAAATCAATCTTTTATTTATTTTGGCCAAAATAAATGATTTGTTATTTGAATTGTAGCTAATGACTTTAAATCGTGCTTCCTTCCATCTCGTCTTAGGTGTTAAATTCATGTTTCAAGTTATGTTTGAAATAATAAGTTAAAATTGAATAAAACTAATTAATCTTGATATTTCATCAAGTACTCAAAATTTTCAAGCTTGTTAATTTAAATTACTAAAACTAGGGGTGTTTGAATCGTAATTTTTCACTTCAAGTTTGAATGAAAGCATATAGTTTTTTTTTTAGTTCGAGTAATACAGAGCAATATTTGTAAAAGAAATATGTCAAGTTGAACGTTTTTTAATAGATCCATGCTTAAACCACAAATGCAAACATACATTTTTAGAATGAAATTTTTCATAATTTTTTAAAAATATAAATTCAGATTTTTAATCAATTTTATATAAGTGTACACTACAACTTATTTATTTTTAATTAGTACTAAAGAAGATATATCTAAATAACTAATCTTGGGATTTTCAGAAAAAAATTGAAAATTCTGAGCACTCAAATTTTGTGAATTTTGTAAAAATCTTAGTTTAGTTTGAGAAGCTACTAAAACTAGAAGTGAACTCAAATTTGAGTACTAGCACACCCATAACTAAAACTCAATTTAAACCTGAAATTTTTAGTACTTATATAGTCTTAATCTTATTTTCCATCCTCTTCCCAGGCTAATACTGGTTAAGTTGAATAACTTCCTACACATTACCTTCCTTTGAACGCGCTAATTAAATGAGTTGTTTCATTGCGCCAAGAACCCTGACTCACCGAACCCCAGACAGGGTGCCACAGGCTGTCCGGTCAAGATCATGGGGAAGCTGGGGTCATCGGCCGTGACCCCCTGGTTGCTGTCCGACACGCACAGAGCCACCAGGTTGGCATTCATCACCGAGAGCACGTGAGAGAAGTGGACTGTCTCGTGGGTCACAGCCAGCTTGAGGCGCGCCAGAGGGGCCACATAGGGCACAGCTTCGTGCAAGGGGACCCCGAGTGTACTCAGATAGGCCAACACGACAAGATCGCGACACTCTTTTGGTTTCAGGCCCCTGCAAAACAAAACAGAGTAGATCATTCACATTTAAGTCTATTCTTGATTGTGCTTATTCTTATGGTCCTTGACGTTGTTAGAGCACTTAATATTTTAATAGTCCTTGAAGTTCTTATAGTTATTATTATTATTATTATTATTATTTAGCACCGCATCTTACTACCCGTTCGGGTTATACGCTTAAGTACTAATTATGCTAATGGATTAGGAATTGGAAAGGTTGAATAGAGGAAGTGAACCCGCATTTGCGTGGAGGGAGAGTGGAAAACCATTTAGGAAAAACCACCCCCAGTTCACCCGACCGAGATTTGAACCTCGATCTCTCCGTCCTCGGCGGTCGGGCTCAACACGACTGGCGCGTTTGCCAACTACGCCACCGAGGCAGGTATTCTTATAGTCTTTAATGTTTTTTATAATCCTTAAAGTCCTTATAATCCTTATAATATTACAGTCTTAAATGTTCCATGCCCCATCAGACTCCATCTTCAGCTGAAGAGAGTAAAACCATGATTGGAGGCAGGTCATTGTTACTTGGACCCTGTAGATGCTTGTTCAAACAAGCCTTTATTTACTATGGTAAATTTATGTTTGATTTATGCTTCTTTTTTTTTTCTAATTTACACAGCCATTTTAAAGAACACAATCATTTTACAACTGCCAAGAGTACCGGGTTTGATTCCTGTGTTCGTGTATCTCTTACAAATTTACACATATTTGGAAGAAGTTACAGGAAAAGTGGAGAGAAAACATATAAAAGGGGACAAATGCAAACTTGCTTTTTAAAATGAAAAGAAAAATAAAGTTTACACTTTACAATTGTTGCAACTGGACAAAGAGGTAATGGCTGCCTCTTGAAGAAAAGCAATCGTTACCGCCCAAACCCCCGACCTAGGTTTCATTCTATCAGAACTAATCGGTAGAGAGTATGAAACGTGCAACGCAACTTTCTAAAAGAGAAAACCAGAAAACATAAAAAGGAGGGAAAGAGGAGATTGGTAAGGAACGATGGTACATATTTAGATATAAACACGAAGAAGGAATAACATAAAGTACAATCAGTCAATTGATTTACGAACATGGTACTTGGGGCTACATCCTTATCATAAAGATCATCTCAATATAAGAGTGTGCCAATAGTTACCGTGAAACTTTCTGAATTGTTTGCACCGCGACAGAATCGAGCGAGAAGCTGGCATAGTCTAGGTCGCTAGCGGCGAGGTCGCGTTGCCAGAAGCTGTGATGTTGGTTCATGTACTCGCAACTCAAGGGCTTAAGGAAGTTGTGTTTATTGCGAGCGCTCTTCAACTCGTACAGATGTGTCGGCCTCACCAGGTGGAGAACGCCAAACAACAACTCCAGACCAAGCCCTGCCAAAAGTCGCCACACACTTCATACAGACAAGCAATACGATCTTTGTATTTTAAGTATGGATGTCAAACTCAGCTTAAGTATGTTTTTCATTAATTAAAATGTTTTCAAACTTATTATGTACTTAATAAGGTAGTGCGAGGCTTCAAACTTTCAACATGGCTTTGAAACAAATGTAAGCTTCGAGTTCGCTTCGAATTAAAAAAAGAGTGTATTTTGCACACCCCGAACAAATAAATAAATACTTTTTTTTAAATGTGAAGTGGAATTTATGGAAATTGATTTAAATTGTGAATATTGAAGGATTAAGAATTGAAAAATTGATGCTAAAATTTATGAACTGAAACTGAGAAAAAGAGGACTCGTGACATCTGTAGTTTTTCGTAACCTCTCGACTGTGATGAAACAGTCAAAGTTAAGGTGAACCGACCGATCTTGTGTTACCAAATGTTAACGTCAGATGACCACCCAATGAAAGCCCTAGGTACCTTGTGTGAACCCCATGGTGTTAATGAACCAAGGCATGTTCCTCAGTTCAGGATCGGACCAACAGAACTCGGCGACATTTCGCACACACTCCAAGTAATGGAAAGGACACTTGGCAACATCTATGTCCCCCACAAATACCAACCTGTAACAAAATACACCATACACACTGACACACAGAATTCTAGTAGGACGGACCTTTTAAAAAAATACAAACATGTATTGTTGTGGTCAACAATAATAATTATCATTCTATTATATTATTAGTGTTCAATAGGTATTAATAACATCTATCAAACGTGACAGCTGTAGATCACATGACTTGACATATGAATACATACAAGTAGATCTAGTAACTTTTCTAGCTGTCAGATAAGGTTCTTTCTATGAACATTGGACTGTAGTAACTGTTATAGCTATCAGATAAGGTTCTTCCTATGAACATTGGACTGTAGTAACTGTTCTAGCTGTCAGATAAGGTTCTTCCTATGAACATTGGACTGTAGTAACTGTTCTAGCTGTCAGATAAGGTTCTTCCTATGAACATTGGACTGTAGTAACTGTTCTAGCTGTCAGATAAGGTTCTTCCTATGAACATTGGACTGTAGTAACTGTTCTAGCTGTCAGATAAGGTTCTTCCTATGAACATTGGACTGTAGTAACTGTTCTAGCTGTCAGATAAGGTTCTTCCTATGAACATTGGACTGTAGTAACTGTTCTAGCTGTCAGATAAGGTTCTTCCTATGAACATTGGACTGTAGTAACTGTTCTAGCTGTCAGATAAGGTTCTTCCTATGAACATTGGACTGTAGTAACTGTTCTAGCTGTCAGATAAGGTTCTTCCTATGAACATTGGACTGTAGTAACTGTTCTAGCTGTCAGATAAGGTTCTTCCTATGAACATTGGACTGTAGTAACTGTTCTAGCTGTCAGATAAGGTTCTTCCTATGAACATTGGACTGTAGTAACTGTTCTAGCTGTCAGATAAGGTTCTTCCTATGAACATTGGACTGTAGTAACTGTTCTAGCTGTCAGATAAGGTTCTTCCTATGAACATTGGACTGTAGTAACTGTTATAGCTGTCAGATAAGGTTCTTCCTATGAACATTGAACTGTAGTAACTGTTCTAACTGTCAGATAAGTTTCTTCCTGTGAACACTCGACTGAAATAACTTTTATAGCTGTTGGATAAGGTTTTTCTTATGAACTGTAGATTTAGAATTGTATTTAACAAACATATTCTAAGTGAGGAATCGTATCAGCACACAACTTACAAACTGAATAGCCTTGGTGCAAGACACTTCAAAAGGACAATCCAATCTAAGGTTATTTCATAACAGGACAAGAATTAATCAAGTCCTCGGGTCTCTGGCATAGCACCCTTGAATTCATAAAAATAAGTGAGATTTTAAGAAAAAACTTCAAATTAAAGATTTAAAATATTTTTTTTACTATTAAAAGTTTTTGGATGAAATTATTTAAGAGCTCTAATCAGTATTATTAGGCACCCTAAAAATAAGTTTTTCATCCAGTTTAAATTATGGTCATCACACAATAACATACAATTATTGACTTTGCAGTACAAAAAAAAAAGTAAAATGTGACTAACAGCTTAACAGTATCATGTCAGCGAAACTTTTACTGTTATCAACCTTTTATTTAAAACGTACCTCTTGTTGCCTGAGATGATAGAAAATCAGACAACCTTCTTCTCTTGTAAAACATTTTAATTTATTTCCTCGAAACACCACTAAAATGCAGAAAAATTTATTTTAACAGAGCAATACCCAGTATTGTGAAAAGGGACCTCTTATCGGGGCAGTGTTACAAGAGGTCCCTTTACCGTGGTTAACAAATTTGAGATTTTTACGGTGTTCTACTTATTCAGTGTGAATTTGGACGACTTTATCTGGTAGAAAACACAACAATTTTTAACTACCAACAAAAAACAAAATTGCGGTTTTGGACACTAACCACTTATTTTGCTTCTGAAAAATTAACCTCTCCGACAAGAGATCCTCTTTCAGATTCTGCTTCACATATTCTCTTATGTTAGTAGTTTTTTAAGAGATCTGAATTTGAATTCAAGAGTTATAGGTAAAATGAAGATTAATATTAGAGATTCGTAAAATAGAAACATTTCGAGCGATTTCAATTAGTGTCGATAGGAAAAAAGGTGTGTGATTACCTCGCTGCTTGCTGAAGATGCGTGAAGTTGGGGCCGAGCAATGGCTCTTTGACGATGACAGCCGACACGCATCCTGGCACGGAGAACTCTGATTGGCCGGGGTCCACGTCTAGGAAGAGTACAGCGTCGTGACGAGTCAGACTAGAGTTCACCATGTAGCGCAGGAAGGTGGATTTTCCCACCCCTTTACCGCCGCACACCACTAAACAACAGACATGTCATAGAAGAGTGAAGCTAGGATAATGCTCGGAACTAGTGAAGTGCGAAAAGTATCGGCACTTTTATCGATATTTTCTTTTTGATGCCAAACATTTTTTACCTAATACTTTTACTATTTTCTTGTCACCACATCTTTCTACCCATTCGAGGCAGACATTAGTTGATTACATTTTTATTTTATTTAGCACTGCGTTTTACTACCCGTTCAGGTACTAATTACACTGGCGAATAAGGGATTATGAAGGTTTAATATAAATGAAGTGCACATACATTTGCATGGAGGAAGAGTGGAAAAACCATTTAGGAAAAAAACCACCCTCAGTGCACCCGGCCGGGATCGAACCCCGATCTCTCCTTCATCAGCAGTCTAGTCTAACACGCGAGTAGCGCATTAGAACATGCAACCACCAAAGCAGGTCTAATTGTGATAATGTGTTAGATTAGGAGGATTGTATTTAGAAGAAGTGTAACCACATTTGTGTAGGAGAGTGAAGGCCTATAACAATTTAGGGAAAACGGCCTTCAATATACTTAAATACTTAGCACCGCGTCTTACTAAGCGTTCGGGTTATACACTTAAGTACTAACTATGCTAATGGGTTAGGAATTGGGAAGATTTAATATAGAGGAAGTGAACCCGCATTTGCATGGAAGGAGAGTGGAAAACTATTTAGGGAAAACCATCACCCATTCACCCGAGCGAGATTTGAACCTTGATTTCCCTGTCCTCGGCAGCCTAGCTCAACACAAAATTAGCAGGTTAGCCAACTACACTACCGAGGCAGGTGACCTTCAGTAAACCCGTGAATAATTTGGAATACCAATATACCTGTCATTGGCAGTCCTGTCTATTGCGAGAGTCAAGTCTTAAGACAATTCGACCACAGAAGTGGATGCTTTTAAATTAAATCCTTATACTGTTGATTAAATTCATGTCCCTAGCGTAAATTAATTTTATAGCCAGCCTTTTATTAAATAGATTAATTATGCAATGCAAAGTTATTTGAAAAAGTGGTAAAATTTAGTTGTATGTTCACATACAAGATTACAAGTTCACTTGCAAAAATAAAAATATTTACTTGAAATTTTCAACAATATTTACAAACTATTCTTGATTATTTTTTAACGATACTTTTTTAGTGACTCTTGATTAAATTGGAAGACCTTTTCCCCATGTTTAAAGTCAAAATATTGACAAAAATTAACAAACAAAAACATTAAAGTGCGGTTAAAAATATATTTAAGGCTTCCCACCTGTTTTAGTGCCAGGTTCCGAGAGGTTTGGAGCGAGTTGATCCCAACTCGGATCTTCATTGAAAAGCTTCTCGTTCAGCTCGGTGTCTGGCAGCTCAAACAAGCACTGCAGCTGGTTCTCGGCCTTGTAGAATCTCCGGTCATTGGTAGAACTAACTTTCGGGAAGAGCTTTATAGGATAGTGCGTGTTGAGATAATCGACGAGCTCGCTAGACAACCTGTGGAGGAGCAACACGCTGTCGCTATCGTCGCACTGTTTCATTAGGGCGTCCGCGCCAAGATTTTCCATCCCAAAACTTTTTAAAGCTGCTCTCATATTTTCCCTCGCCTCGTCTGTGTGTCCAAGCGATTTACAGCATTCGATGTTTATCAACGTAAAATGTTCCGGTGTGAATACGTTCACACCAGCTTTGCTATTGTCATAGTTTAAAACATACCCTAAAATCTTGACTGATCCTAAAAGAGCAGTCACCTTAAGTTTACCACAAAGGTATAGCGTGTCGGGATGACTCATGGCGAGTAAGTAGCTACCGTTTGGAAGCTTGTGCATGGCGATTTTATCTGTTTGAACTTTTACAACCGGCGGCGTCTGTTTGTCTTTCCCGTACCATAAACTGGATTTCTTTCCCGGGTCCGATTTTACTTGTTTCACCACAAGCCCCAGTTTCTTTTTGCGCGCTTTTAGAGTCTTTGAAAAACGGTTGAGAACAGAGGAGATGTGGTCGGTCGAGCTCTCTTCCTTTTCGTCTTCTTCCTGATTGGCTGATAGCAAATATGGTGGGAGTTTAACGTTGTGCCCGGAACTCACTTGGATTATTTGTGGGTTGCACTTTATAGGTTGGTCGTCTTCAGGTAAAGTCCACGTTTCTTGGAGATTCCCTTCTCCAATGGCACAAGTTTCCGTTTCGTCCACCGAGATTAAAGGACTTTCATTCTTTTTCTTCTTCTTCTTCTTCTTAGGGCAGCTGGGGCTATCCTCCACACCATTTTCCAACAGCTCGTTTTTGTTTTTTCCCGAAGGTCCTAGCGTAGTTTTTACAGGCAAAATGTCACTGGACAATGAATTGACTGAATTTTTAGAATTAATATTTCTAATTTCACCCTGATTTTTCAGTCCTACCGGGGTCACCTCTCGGTTAAAATTCGGTGTGTCGGCAACTCTCGAGTCGACGCCAGAAGCAGCCTCGGCGAGCTCGCCAGAGGAGCCGAGTTTCCTCGTAGAGGTGCAGACTTGATGAGTCTTGTCTTTTCCGTGTCGCTCGCTCTTGTTTTGAGTAGTGTTTGTGACCTGTATCCTGTCCACAGCTATGCACAGCCCCTCAACACTCCAACTGTCCCCTCGATCCAGCAGAGGCTCAACCTTTCCATTGGGTCGCTTGGAGGGCAGCTTTTCTGCCACAACTTTCCTGCAAAATAATAAACAGCTTACAGCTAAAACCCTAAACATGGGAAAGTAGTCAAACTTATTTGAGGAGTCAATTTGTAAAATACCATTTATAAAGTTATAGTAATTAAGGGAAGACCTGGGCCACATAGTCTAAGGCGTCATTCTCTCAATAGAATAGAATGACAATGACGGAGAGCTCAGGGTTTGAATCCCAGTAAGGTGTACTGAGGGTTATTTCCTAAATGGTTTTTCCACATAAATGCAAATACACTTCCTTTGAATTTAACCTTCCTCACCTTTTAACGGCTTAGTGTAATTATTATTTATGTGTAAGCGTGTAATATAAAAAGAACTAGTCTGAGTAGACAAAAAACAAACCATAAAAGAAAATCTTAACACAGGTGTCCAAGGGGGGGGGGGGGTGANGGGGGGGGGGGGATACAAACCCGTACCTCCCGTCACCAGAGATCCAGTCTATCATGAGAATGACTCCTTGGACTAGTCAACCACCGATAAGACTAACAATGTACTAAGCTATCCCAGAATTTGCACAAGCTATTATGAACAGTCTGTTTATGTGTGGAACTATGTTTACGATACTTATCTGCTCTGGACATAGTTTTACTGTGATTTGAAAACAAAATATAGGCTTCACTCAAATCTCAAACTGACCGATTTGTCAATGAAGCAAGGCCGAACTTGAATACAAGCTGTATGTACTCTTTCAAAATGTTTTTAAAATAGGTTATTCTAGTATAGACAGTCAGTGATGAATGGGTGCTGAAGGAGTGAGGTTTTAAAGGGAATACAATAAGTCAATGTGAAAGAAGCGTCTTACGTTGGTTTGGACATGTTGAGAGGATGAGTGTGGATCGAGTGATGAAGCAAATATATGAAGGTAGAGTGTGTGGATCAAAAGGAAGGGGTAGGCCATGTAAGAAGTGGCTAAATGTTGTAGAGGAATGTATGAGAAAGATAAAAATTAAAGAGTTTAAAGAATATGATCAAGCATGTGCTTTGGTGTATGGATGTTGTTGAAGCGAAGGGAGTATGCAAGGATAAGAAAGTTTGGATAAAGTTAGTGACGATGGATTAACTATGGAGTTGTTGTTTTTTGAGCTACGGTATACAGTTTCTTGCCTACCCTGTAAGAGAACGGCGTGATTACAAAATGCGAGTGCATTTCCTCATTAGTCTACTCTACCTTTCTTAATTCCACCCAATCAAAATAAACATAATACTTTGGACATTACAAATGAGATTTTAAAATGTTATTACATATAAGTATAGACATGCAAAAGGTTTTTAGGAGAAAAGTAGTGTCATTTTTCTCAAAAAGTGATGATTATAAATATAAACAAAACATTTCATGCTTAGTAATGTCAAACTCGATATCTCAATATCATTACCTTCCAGTTTTACAAATAGCAATATCGGAATAATGGATTATCAATTTATTTTTAGACCAAACAATAGTGACCCCGAAACATGTTGTCACAGAAGACTATCAAGGAGAAAGGAATAAAATAAAGAAGATGAGATGTAATTTTGACGAACATCACCACCTGTAGCAAAGGTATTATTATATTAATGTCCTTGCTTGGACCTAATATGAAATCCTTTAAAAGCTGAAAACAAAGAGAATCGATCTATCAAAATTGAAATTAAAGTATTGAAATGTGTTAAAGAAGAAATCGTGATTTTTAATGTTGATCTCAAAAACACCCACCTAAATCCATGATAGTACTTGTATATCCTGTGATCCCTTTTATACCTTTAAAATTGGCAAAAACGGATACTATACGTAGAAACAGAGGCCCTGGCGTAGCGCTATCGCCAGTGTTATCACGTTGAAAAGTATATTGGATTTTGTGGTAAGGGGCCTATTGGCCCAAATTACAAAGAAATTGTGTTTATTTAGGGAAAAACTTTAAATTTGTATTATTCGCATAAAAACAGTAGAATTCGTGCAAAAATTTGGTTTATCTCAAATGCGAATTTTGTATGTCCCTACATATAGGTACAGTAAGTAATAGAGCTACTCACTTGATTTTCTTCTGAAAATGCTTGAAATTTGGTTTCTTGAACGATTTCATCATCGGGAGAAACATTTTTTTACGAAAGTAAGCGTGGGAAGACCTGAACTTGTCCATTCTGAAACTTAAAAAAATAATATGGTAATGATGTGCAAGTACCTTATCATATAATACATGATATTTACCTTAATATACCAATCATTAAAAATGTAATACTATCATTATATTCATAAAGAAATGGTGAACCCAATGATACTATAATAATGATCTTTAATTAAGTATTTGAAATTATTTTATTTTTACAACATTTAGACAAATCAATAAAACTTAATTCTAATTTACTAGCGAATGGGACGGTAGTAAGTGAGCCAAGTAATTATTGTAATGAAGGTTAGGTTAAACTAGTTTGGAAAGGGATACTCTAATAATATGGAACACATTATTTAGCCTTGAAATATGTAAGGGTTGTAAGAATTAAACACATCAATAATGCAAGGGTGGTTAAATTAGCTTACTACTTGCTAACCGAGTCCCATTTGAGACTGGTTGCACGGGGCGGGACTCCTGGCCACAAACCTCCAAAGGGTGCTAGCGGTGTAAAAAAAAGGGGGGGTAATTTGAGGACTCACTGGTATGAGATACCAGGGCAGCTGCAGGACCGCGTACAGGGCGCTAAAGAACAGTAGTGGCACTATACGGAACTATACATCCTAGAGACAATACCACATGCAGTACAACTTCTACCTGATAGCATGCCACCTTGGGCTATGTATGGGGAAAAAAAAGCCTTTATTTAGAGGAGCAGTCTATTCCAACGTTCTCTCGGACTATATTAAAAGACTCTCTGAAAAATCTTTAAGACCGCGATAACAGAATATGTCTTCCGGAATGGAGGAACGATAAGTGAAGACAAACCACAATAACTAGAAGAGCTCGGACCTTGCTACTCATTTACATGACCTACAAAAATTTGTTTTTATAATAATTTATATATCAACCTTGTATCTCATTTTATATATATATATAAAATTAGATACAAGGTTGATATATATATATATAATATGATGATAAAATTATATACAAGGATATATAATATAACTATCCAAATCTCCATGATCTTGAATTACGCTGTGATAAAATGAAATATATTATTAAGTTTTATTTTAATATTTGACTTGTGGCAGATGAATTCTGGTTGGTGTGTCTGCTCAAATCTTAACTAGACCTATGTTTTTGGTTGAGTTTTAAGGTATCGGTAGACTTGTGTGAATTTGCTGTTGGATGTAAGATTTGTTTCTGGATGTGCAAGAGAGTTTTTGTTTGGATAAGAAAGATTAGTAAAACCATTTACAAGAAATTCATCTATCGAGAAAGAAAGTGAATTGTGGTCACTGCAGAAGATTATCGCACATTAAGCGGCTCTATAATATACATAAATACATAATAGAGAAGAAAATATGCCTAAAAGGTACAGTTCTTAGATTTCATCCTCTTTTTTATTAAAGTAAAGGTAGGTAATGAAAAATATAATTAAATTAGGCTAGAGTGGAATCACTAGCTTGAATCATTGGGTTTTCAACATTTAATTTGTATTTTTATGCTATCAATAAATATACAGTTACACTCTTAAGTGGCCGAATAGTCTAAAGTGTCACTCGTGTTATACGGTCATGCTGAAGACGGGTAGATCGAGGTTCGAATCTTGGTCAGGTTTACTGAGGGTGACTTTTCCTTGGTGGTTTCCCACCCTCCTTCCATCCAAATTCGGGTAGATTTTCTCTAAAATTCTTGCCTTCATCCCCACGCCATTAAAGTTAATTTTATTTTATTCAAATGTATTTATTTAATGTGGCGAAGTCGAGGTGTGACATTTTTTCATACAATTAACCAGGTTTTATAATTAAATGAGCATATATATGGGCATAATCTGAATAGGTAGTGAGAAGCGGTGATAAAAAGCCTGTTGATTAATTCACTATTATCATTGAAGATCAAAGTCAACCAAAACAATTTGTGGTAAGTTGTAAAGATAAAATCGATGATAAAATGCGTATATGTTTGGATCCAAGCAAATGTTACTTACGACTAGTTTATTATTTTCAACTTGAAAATTAGTACCCACACAGAACTTGTGCTTTTCAAATAAATTCTATTAAATACCTATGTTTACACGTGCGTTTGTGTCTTTAAAAACAAAATTAATCATGTACAACATCTATTTTTATTTTCCTTTACGAAACTACAGGCATCAAAACTTGATGTAAAAAAACTTTTTATTCTGTGGGTGGGAATAACTTTTAATGGCTTTGTCACAGGTGCTGCGACCTATTGCAGCCTAATCAGTTGCCCAACCTATTCAGTTTGTTGGGCAAGGTAGATTATCAGAAAATTCATATATATAATTTAAGAGACCATTAATTTATAATTATATTAAATAAATTGGTTTGGTGAAGCATGAGTCAAGGTATCGTAGCTTTAATTAAATATTTGTAATCAAAATATTTAACTAAGATGACATAAAAAGATAAGTAATTCTCAAGGCTGATCTTAAATGGGTGCATTGAATTGTTCAAAACTCTTTAATTATTATCAGGTAGCCTAAGCACTGAAAAGGAATATCTAAAAATTCTTCAATTCTCCTTTAAACAGCGCCAGCTTGTAGAGGCGCAAAGTCTATAAATAAACTTAAAAAGCACCTTTACAAATAGCGTTGATATGATTACTAGCATAGTGGAGAAATAATACTGGAGGAAGTCATTTTTATATGTTCATACAAATACTTCAGCAGGATAGTATCTGCAAAATACATGTTTGTTTGAAGGTAGTTGGAGCCCAAATGTGAAATAAAATTAAAATTAGGAAAGAGAACAATTGCTTTCTTAGCCAGCGACAAACCACGATTATTCAAATATTTTAAATAGAATGAATACATGGCTTTAGTCCTCCTATTCTTGTAGATACTAATTACATTATATCTTATTTGCTTTAAAAATACCATTATCAAACATATTTTTTTTAACTTTAAACATCAGTATTTTTAATTAATTTACCTTGCAATTGAGCTTCTGCTGTCGTCACTAACACACATTCATGTTTTTCCAGGAAAATTGTTACTCATTTATATGATCTGTGCTTAAAGTAAACGGGGTTATAAATAAGTTCTGTTATGGTCATGGTTTAAACTAAGTGTCACGCCCATGAACATTTCAAAGGAAATTCTTTTAACAATCTTAAAAATCTGTGCTCCGTTCTTTTATTCTAATGTCCGTCAAAATAATGAACTATTCAGTAAAAGTTCCCCTTGAGCCTCACTTTCATATAAACAACAATATGATATATTATAATTGTTTCCTTTGTGTTTTTATTCTCTTGTGAATGGAATCAAGGTAAGCATTATTTGAATAACTTTTCAATGTAGGCTTATTCCAAGAAGACCTAAATGAAACATAGCCTTAATTATGATCATTTATCCACTAAATGATTTTAAACTATTTTTATTTTCTTCTCGACTAGGCTACTCTTTATTTCTTGAAAAATGTTTCATCTGTGGATATTATTTCAGGGTTTTCCCTATTGTTTGGAAACTTGCCCACATTGTCCTAGTAGGCCTAGTTTTAAGTAAAATTATATTTTAAAGCGTTTATTGAACAACGTTTTAGTCTTATTAAAAGTTAAATTTACGTTATAGTATGTTTGTCAGATTTTTGGTATGGCAAACTGGGGGAAGGGGGGGGACTATCTTAATTTTGGTTCAATTTTTACAACACATTAAATAAATTCCTAAATAAAACATCAGCATTAATAATTTAATTTTTTTTTAATCAGAAGTTAAAAATGTACTCATAATTGTGATAAGATTTTGCCTCCTTCATTTTACACTGTCTTTTCACCATGTTTAGACTTTTAGCACTGTAAATTAAATTAAATATACAAATAAATGTCAGTAACATGAAACAAACTTATCCCTGCAATTACACTTATACTCTCACAACGACGCAATGACGTACAAATCCAAAGAGAATGTAATCACTAACTTTATAGAATAGACAGGATTTTCCCAAATTGTGTTACACTTATGCATGTTAATAAGCCTCCAACACTGCCGATTGCTGGGTGAAAGATAACAAAAACAAAAAGAGTTAAAAACCAGGAAAATTGTGTGTTCTGAAGTGGTCTTTTGGGACACTGGGACTATCATAAAAAACAACTGGATAATCCCAGAAAACTGGAATGTCTGGCAACCCTAGTTATAGAAAATTTTATCAAAAATAACCATACAATTTTTTTTGTCTTTTCACTAGATGTAGGAAAAAATCTGAGATGATTAGCAATATTAAAAAAAACTCATCTATTACCAAAATTTAAGATTTTTTTCAAAGCTTTAGAAATTTTGGGCTTTATGACTATACTAGGCCCTATTATTTTCTGAGGACAGGTTTCGTAGTGGGGTGACATTTGTTCAAATTGTATTTACAAAGTGTTTGATAATTTATCAAATTGGTAGGATGTATAATGAGTTCATGTACACTCTGTCTAATCTTAAAAGTAGTAAGTTATTCCTTGGCAGATTACACTGTGGCTGTAACATAAGCTACCTATTTAATAAGCTGGGCTAAGTAATAATGGAACCAAGTACAGTGTAAGCTTACATAGAGTAGGTTATACCATGAAAAAAAGAGTTGGGGGCCAGAAGCTTTTTTTGGTATCGATTTTCATAGAGCACTCACATGTTTTTCATAATGCAAAGTTACCTACACTATTTTTATCTATACCTACTTTGGTGGCCACATGTTTTAAGGCGCTACTCTTGCATTAGATTTGACTGTCGATGACGAGGAAATCGAGGTTCAAATTTCACTCTAAGGATGGTTTTCCACTCTCCCTCCATGCAAATATGGGTGCACATCCTAAAAATATATCCTTCCTATTCCTTAAAACCATTAGCGTAATTAGTACATAAGTGTATAATCCAAATGGGTAGTAATACGCAGTGCTAACATTTAAAAAATTTTTTTTTTTATTTATAACATCCTCAGGTTCATTGCTTAAAAAAAATCTTTGTCACTTTCCAGATCTGTATTTCGAGAGAGGGTGGCTTCTAGCTCGACCCTCTCGAGCGGCCATGATGCCTCCAACGCTAAATGCCTGCCTCACGGCTTGCGGAACAAGATAGTGAAAGGAGTCACCAACCTGAAGCCCACAAAACAAACCAGCAGTAAAAAAGATAAAAGCAAACTATCACCGAAATTGAATCGAGCGTTTGGCTGTGGTGGCAACCGCGACAACAAAGAAGAGCGAGAAGTGGATGAAAAGGCGAGAAGAGGTAACGAACCCATGAAGCCCAAGGCCAGGGGTAGCGAGGACTTGGACGTGACACACAGACAGACAAAGATTGGGAGCGTCATGAAACCAGAACAGCTGAAATCTCGATGTACTTCTTCTATGATGAGAAGTAACATCGACGTGTCTACTCGGCCACTACCGGCGCCGCCAAACTTTGGAGGAACTGTGGGTAGTAATATACCTAAACCGACAGCGGCCGTAAAAGGTACCACTAAAATAATCAAAGAAGAACGGACTGTTCACGCTCCCCTAAAGTCAACCCAACAGAAAATGCCCGGAACTATAAATGTGGCTTTAGTTTCTCCTATGCCGAGCCTCATCAACGAAGTAAACTATGCCAACTCACTCCGACAGGCGAGTAGGAGCATAAACTCCAACATGAGCCATCATCAAAAGACTGATACGAACAACGACGTCACTAAATCTACATCCAAGAAGATCGAGACGACGTTTGACAATTTGGATAAGGTGACTATAATTTCTTTTCCACTAAAACATAGTACTTGGCCCTATTATATTTTTCAGCCTGATAAACCACAAATAAAATGAGTTGTTTGAGCTGTATTAATATGTTAATCATACATATAGGTCCTACCTGGAGACTTGATACTTTGCTGAAAGATGAAAAATTATTAAAAACTAGAGATGGGCCCTTGGATCCTTAAGGATATTTGAAGATTCGAGAAAATTTTGTATTTTAAACTCATATTCTTAAAAAAAAATTTTTTTTCTCAAATCACATTTATTTTAGAGCTCTAATATTGCTTATTGGTTGTTCAGAACCAATATAATTAATAAAGGACAAACTCAGAAACCAGACCCCAGACCAGTAATTTAACACTTAGGCTGAATGTATGGATGTTATAATGAATGGCTTACAAGAAAGAATGTGACCTGGTGGTCTAGGGGTAAGGTGTCAGACTTCTGTGCTTGGGGTCCGGGGTTTCAATCCTCGGTCCCGGCACAGATTTATCTGATTGCCAAACCCGTCCTTAACCTCTGAGAAGACGTGTATTAATCACAACTTGTGAATGTGTGGAATGCCAGGCCTCCACCGTGGTTCGGATCCCACCTAACCCCTATATCGCCAGGTCACCAATTATCATTTATTAAGTGTACAATAGCCAGGGTGTTCAGCAACCTGGAAAACCTGGAAAACAGGGAAAAGTCAGGGAATTTGCATAGTCAGTGAAAAGTCATGGAAAAGTCAGGGAATTTGATCAAATTTCTGGAATTTTCACATAGTTACAAAAATAATAGGCCTACACTACGTTCATTTACAGTAAAATAACTGTCAAAAAACATTTTTCTTCACTGTAAATTTATTTTAGTACAGTTGTACATCTTGAATAAACTTATTTCAATTCTCAAAGTCAACATGAGATTTTCATCTAATCTTTCCACCCCTCTATCGTGTCTTTACCCAAAGTTAAGTCATTAGTTCATTAGCCTGTGTAAGACGATCTTTTAATGTCTCAATATGATCTAACTCAAAGCTAACTTGGAACGCATGTCCCAACGAGCCATTGTGTTAGACTGACATCCTTTAACCCCTTCATAGTGTGTTACAATTTAAAAATGTGTATGTGTCTAAAAATATTATTACATTAAGTTGAGATCTTAATACAATAATGTTTATAATATAGTGACTGGAAAAGTTGGAAATTGGCTCTGGAAAACCTGGAAAAGTCAGGGAATTTTAAGATATAGTTTGGCTGGACACCCTGTAATAGCACTATGCATTAAAAAATGAGAAAGTAAAATTAGATTATAAAACTACAGTACGGTACTCTATTGTTAATCTTAAAATTGCCAAAAACTTGAGCAAGGAGAGTTCAAGTACTATTTGAAAAGTGCTGTAATAAATAAGCCCCTTAAAGCGAGGTAGAGCTTATGCCTGTATTTGTATTTCTGAGAGTCAGATATTGTTTCATTAATAAACACTTGCCAACCAACTGTGTGCAGGTGATAACGTGCGAGGCGCAGCAGATGCATGTGCGGGAAACCTCGTTTGGGGAAGAGGACTCTGTAATGAACGTGAAGCCCATGCAGCCTCTTCCTCGAAGCTACCCCAGAGGTCTCACCAATATTATCTCCACTGGTAAGGGGGCTCTAGTTAGGACACGGCCATGTTGTACTTGTAGTAGTTTTATAGTTAATGTTTCATTCTCCCACTTGCGTGTTTACTACAAGTATTGCCGCCATAGATCTAGAAACTATAACAGTAGGACTCGGTTTAACAATGATACACCTGCTTCGGTGGTCGCATGGTCTAAGGTGTCACTCTCATGTTAGACTGGACTGCCGAAGACTGGTCGGTGTTCCAAGTATACCGTATTTCCTCTATTATAAGACAAACATTTCCCCCATTTAAACGTCCCTAAGAACGGGGTGCGTCTAAGGACCAATGGCATCCTAGATTCGCAGTTATTTTTTGACCAATGCTCTCGATGACTTAGAAGATGATATATTATGAGATAGCAGAGATTAAGATGGATCAGATTTATATTGATTCAGAAGAAAGTGATGAATAAGATACTACTATTATTAGTAAATTGAAACCTGTAGTAAAAATATTTCTTAAATATAGGATATTTTAGCGTTTAGTTTTTATCTATTTTATTAGAATTAAAGATTTTTTAATGTTGGTGGTACTGAAAAATTAAGGTGCGTCTTACACACGATGATGTCTTAGCATCGAATAGATACGGTAGTTTTGCCTAAATGGTTTCCCACACTCCCTCCACACAACTGTGAATTCACTTCCTCTATATTCAACCTTCCTCCTCCCTAATTTATTAGCGTACATTAGTATTTGTGCATATAAACTTGACAGGTAGTAAGACGAGGTGTTATAAAAATTAATGGAAAAGGTTACAAATAACCAAAGATGAATTAATTAAGTGAAAATTTAGTGGAAAAAGCCCATCTGGTTAGAGAGGAAAAAATGTGGGAAGAATCCAATGCGCAGATGTGTCATCTTCATTATTTCTTCTGTCTTCTATTGCAGAAAGTCATGCTGTACATATGGAAACACAAAGTTTCTATATTTCAACATTATTTCCTTTATTAAAAAAGTGAGGGGAAAAGAGACGAAAAGAACTATAAAAAATACATTAGTGTTTTTCTTCCCTCTTCCGGTTTCCTTATTATTTTTTTTTTATAAAAGCAACAATGCTGAAATATGAAAACTTTGTTTATGTTTAAATGTGTGTTTGACTATTTCTACTATAACCTGCCTCGGTGGCATAGTTATTTAACGCGCTAGTTTTGTGTTGAGCTAGACTGCTGAGGACGGGGAGATTGAGGTTCCAATCTCGCTCTGGTGAACTGGGAGTGGTTTTTCCCCTAAATAGTTTCCCACTCTCCCACCACGAAAATGTGGGCTCACTTCTTCTATATTCAACCTTCACAATTCCCAACCCATTAGCGTAATTACTACTTAAGCCTATAACTCGAACAGGTAGTAAGACGTGGTGCTAAGTATTACTATATTATTATTTGGATAAAGTGTACATGAATTTATGTGGAGGGAGAGCAGGAAAACGACCCGACCAAGATTTGAACCTCGATCTCCCCGTCATCGGCAGTCTAGTCTACTTCAAGAGTAGAGCCCTAGACCATGCGGCCACCGATGCGTGTTTTTCTAAGTTAATAGATTTAGTCTATTTGAGTTATATTGATTGTGGGTCTGTTTGTGTGTCTACAGGTTTCCACGACCGAAACAGGAAGTGTGTGGTGAAGCTACTGGAAGTGAAGCGAGGAGTGGGGGACGGGGGATATGGGGACCCCGAAAAGGACCCGGAGATGATAACAGGTGAGAGCTCACTGTCGCCTAAAACGTTCCCCGCCTAGCAGACCCTAAGAGTTTGCTTGTTGTTCTCGCCAGCTGATCAACCGTTTCCATCCTTTGGCCAGGCCGGCATATTAAAATGCCTCCATCTTCTTCGATCCTTCCTCCAGTCTTCTTAATTTAATTTTGCTTTCATTCTTCTCCTTTCACTCGCACACTTCTTCTTCCATCTCTTTATTGGTCTACCTTGTAGTATTTTTATCTATATATGTACATCACCTTTATCATCCTATTTAATATCTTATTTTTCATTTTCCATCCTCATTACATGACTATACCATCTCAGCCTTGCTTCCTCTACTAGGTGGATATAGGTCACAGGACCTGTTGTATTATTATGTGAAAGTAGATCTGTTAGCTTTTTTTTACCTGGCAGTTAAGACCCTTTCTCTAAAGATTGGACTTTTTCTTGGCCCTCTAACGTTATGTGCTCTTTTACACCTTGATTTGATAACCTCTGATTTAATCTTTAATACACTCTTTACTTTGTTTTTATGTTTGTCAGGTTACCTGTCTGACGGAGACGTGCTAAGAGGAGGCATGTCTCGTAACTTCTCTGAGCTGTGCGACGGCTACGTGTCGGAAGGAGGAGCCCCTCTCTACATGCACAGGCACCACTACTCTGACTTCAGGTAGTGTACCCCTCACCAGTTCAGACGAAACACAAATATAAATTTTAAATAGAGACAACACGATTCCTGTTTCTCTCAATTCCAATTCTTAATTATTTTTTTATATATCAATGTTTTGATTCTTGATTACTCACCATCTAGCATTTAAATATTTGTTTCATCCATCCAGGGGTGTGCTAGTACTCAAAATTTCAGTCTCGAGTCAAATTTTAGTTATTTGAACTCGACTCGAAGAGTTTTAAAATTTTGAAAAATTAGAGTACCTAGTTTAAATTTATAATTTTAGCTTGAAAATTCTGAATTTAATTAACTTGATTCAATGTAAAGCTACTCTTTCATAGCAAATACAGTCCTTCAATATTTCTTTGTGTCTGATTAAAAAAAACTTGAATAACTATATTAAATTTATTTAAAAATCAGAATTTTTGTGGTCATAACTTTTTTGACATAAAATTTCACTCTTGAAAAAATCTATATTTGTGTTTATGATTTATGCATGGATTTATTACAAAAACTCAACTTGAAAGGTTTCTTCATATTGCTCAAACTTGAAATAAACTCGATGTTTTCATTCAAACTCTACTCAAAAGGGAACCATACTTGTTTACACACTTCTACATGCATCCATCCAACATATCATTAGAAATTATTTATTTATGTAATCTACTGTAATGTATTTGCATAAATGTAGATGGTAAAAAATACTCTACTAAACGGCTAAATTTGAGCTGTATAAGGGAAACCTCTTTTCGTTTTATGAAGTAATTGTATCATATTTGGAAGAAGGTAAAGGAAAGGTGGATAGAAACATATAAAAGGGACGAACACAATATGGCTGTTACAATGAAAAGAAGAACACAGTTCACACTTTACACTGCTGTCACTGGACAAAGAGGTAATGGTTGCCTCTTAAAGAAAATCGATCGTCACCACCCAATCCCCCGACCTATCGATTGACCATTGATTTTCTTCAAGAGGCAATCATTACCTCTCTGTCCAGTGTCAGCAGTGTAAAGTGTGAACTGTGTTCTTTTCATTGTAAAAGCCATATTGTGTTTGTCCCCTTTTATACGTTTCTATTCACCTTTCTTATACTTTCTTCCAAATATAATAAATTTGATCTGTGAAAGATTACCAGAACACTCATGTCGTGTTTATTTACCGTCAGTGAAGTAAAACAGAAAAAAATAGGACGCAACAAAAAATTATGCAATACTGAAAATTGCAGTTTCTATTTCTATGCAAGAATTTACTGGGATTAGAGCGATAAGGAGCAAGCAATATTTGCTTACTTACTCAACCGCATAAAGAACTCTAAAGTTCATTGCTGCACATACCAAAGTACATCACCTAGCTTGAGCTAGTTCTATCCAGTCCACCTCATTACACCCTTTCTCTATCAGGTCCATTCTAATGTTATCCTCTCATCTGCGTCTAGGTCTTCCCATTGGTTTTGTCAGTAACCTGAACACGGTTCTAGATTCTCCCGTTCATGCTTCATGTCCTTCCCACCATAACCTACAAGATCTTGATTATCCTAACATGGTCTTGTGATTAGTACAGGGTATGTCACTCATCATTATGTAATCTCCTCCACTCTCCAGAAGCCTCATCTATTTCTGTAAAAAATATCTTCCTGAACAACCTAAATTTATTCTCATCGTGTAAGGTAAGAAACCATGTTTCACGCCCATAGAAAACAACCGGTAAAATTATTGTTTTGTATATTATGAGTTTTACATTCCTTGACAGTTGGCGAGATGTCAATAACTTTATAGCTGATTAAAAATACACACAACTTATACATGTAGTTGAAAATATAGATGATAGCATTTTTCACAATAAACCACACCATTTTCTAAGGGTGTGCAATGTATCGTTATTTGCCACCCTACCATTTATTTCCTTATATTTTTCCCAAGCTTTGTAAATAGTTTCAAGTTTATTTTCGTTTGAAACACGC
>CABFWO010005530.1:0-46550 GCA_902155825.1 Timema genevievae | reverse complement strand
TCCTCCAGGCCAAATCTTGTACGCGGCAGCGAGATTTTCTGATTGTGAATGTTGGTCTGGTCGGGGAATAGCTTCCAGAAGAGTGCTGACTTGTTCGTGGTCAGAGTGGCTTGAAGGGCTCTTACCGTTGGGGTTAGAGCGACCTTAAGGACGCTTACTGATGTTACTAGTGCGACCGCAAGGATGTTTACTTAGGTAGCTAAGAGTAGATATAAAATAGTACGACAAAGTCAATTTGGTAAGGTTTAATAAGTACAATAAAAGTATTGAAGCATACTCTATTTACAACAATATTACTTCATTAACAGAGAAGAACCCTTCTTCCATTCGTGTAGTGTCTTGGGATCTCGTACCGTCTTCTCCGGGAATAGATTGGTCCAGCGTGCCACGTCAGTACGATCCAGCAGTGACACTAGTAACCTTTATTTTCTCCATTCCTGCGGGCCTCGCCGGCTTGGTGGCGTGTGGTGTGTGTTTAACATTGACCCGCCAGGCGATGCAAATAGAAGAGTTGGAGATTCCGATGGGACGTAACCTGGTGTTGTTTTAGATGTACTGGTAATTATTGAGTCAGCTCCAAGTAACTGAAAATGTTGAGATTAAACAGTTCCCTTCATTACGCTTTAGTCCGTGCGCTATCTACTATCCAACAATGTCGTTGAGAGTAGTTTTCAAACTAAAATACTTCCTCATCCACAAAGAACAAGCTTTTTGTAATCATTATATCGGTCCATCCATTGGCTGTAGTTTGTGTGATAGTAGACTCTACCTGTGAACGTTGTGTAAGCCAGCAAACCAATAACTTCTACTAACATGACCAAAGTCAATCAACAACACTGAGCTTTCTTCAAATTACAACGTTCATCCGTTTGGAAATCGTCTCGATTGTGTATCAAATACACTGCCTTCAGGAGTATCTTAATGTGAGGTTATTATAAATGCTTACTCTTGATAAAACAAACAATCGAGGAATAAACCGATGCACATAAGAATGTGATGGTATTTTCCCAATATGTCCCCTCCTCAAACTGTAATTACTTTGATCTGTTTTTTGTATAACCAACACATCAGTCTCTTAAGAATTCAGCATTGTTGAAAATCTAAGTAAATATTAGTTATTACATTCAGCTATCTTCCAATACTACCTAACGGATTCACAAAAAAGTATGTATCATGACCCTAACTCTAATAAAATTAGAAAAATTATGTTTCTCAATCATACATGAACTGATAGTGGATTATTAAACATCATTTTAAATTACTTCTTACAACCTTGTCTTAATTTAACTGTTCGACAAAGTTAACTTTGTGCATTGGGTCACAGCATAAAAACAACAAAATTCTGCACCGCTTCTAAGCAACCAAGCACATTTTATCAAAATGTTGGCAATACCCTTACCTCAACGTGCAAATTGCTACAACATTAACCGAGTAATTAATAGTCCAGCATCCGATACTACCTAGACTATCTTTTCAGATCAAGCTCCCAAATCTACTATGGCAATGCTTTTTAATCCAGAGATACCTGCTTTGACTTGACAAATAACTAATAAACATCCTTTAGCATTGATAATAATTGCGTATGGCAGCTTGAGATGGGTCATTTGGGATAAAAAGGAGACATTTGAAAAAAAAACTTTAAGTGTTTTATTTTCATCAATGGTTCCTTCATTTTTAAACAATTGATAATAATAATAACTTTTATTTAAACTGACCTAAACTGGTCGGTGTATTCAAACTAATATAAAAGAGGGTTGATTAATTTGAAATAAAATAATATTTAGCAAATTCTGGTTACTTATTAATTCAACTAGGCCTATTATATTATTCTTAAAGTCTACCCTTTTCAAGTTTATTATAAATTGATAACCAGATATGGTTATATTTGAATACAACCAAATCAAGACTCTGTTTATTATTAAGTTTAAAAAGTATTTTAACTAATTAATTACTATCAAATTATATTTGGTATATATAATAGGAAGTAATAGATATTATAAGAGTGTGCTACTTTCTGTTCTAGAGGATGTCCTGTGTGAAGACAAAGGAGAGTGTGTAATTTGTCTGGATGATCTACAACACGGCGACACCATTGCCAGGCTTCCCTGTCTATGTATATATCACAAAAGGTGAGGTTGATTTTACTCCACTCTATCACCCGCCACAAATCATAAGATCCCTTGTAATGATAATACGTATAATGCATCTATCATTAATATAAATAACCCTTTTGCTGGTGCTACTTGTAATTCAACTAGAATGAAGCACAATAGCTCCTGTAATCATGGGTATTAACACACCAATGTAAATACTGAAAATTTTCATTTTCTTTGTAAACCGTTTATTAAACTAGCCAGTCTCACTCATAATAATGAATTATCTACTATTTACATTCCTACTGCTAGTAGTATGTCCACACCTCTATTGGATCCTTCTGACGCTATGGGAGACAATGTGTGCGAAAAAATCTATCTAATCGTTTTGGATCTGTCGTCAAGGACAGCTAAACATACACGAGAACAGACAGAATTGTAAAATCCACTTTTTAGGGTTCAGGTTCTTATAAAACATACAGATTCACCGTGCAAAAAGCAAGATTTTGATAATAGACCTTTTTTTGTTTTGAATAGTCAGCTTTGTAACCGCTATAAATATGACTCACGCAAGGCTGACTATGATCGGCAGCTGAAAACATCTTAATACACTGCTCTTGGTGGCTATCGAATGAAAACTATAGGTAGTTTGGAAATAATAGTTTTCATAATTCGATAGTTTAAATAACTCGATAACGCTCATTACTACACTGACACGATGCTCAAGGACAAAGAAATGGTCGGAATGGTGGAGATGGCGGTGCCGACAGACGCCTGCACTATGAAGATTTCAGAGTGGGGAAATAGCAGAACGTCCGTTATCGGCGATACCGCTCACCTTGGTAACAAATACAGCTTTGAATTAGTTGTACTTTCTGTTCCGTCAACGTAGTTTGTCTAGTACCGACACAGTGCGCGCTTACCTTTAATAAGTGAAAGGCTTTTCACTTACAAAGCTACTCAAATAAGACTCTAAAGTGATGCGAGTAAACCCTAAATTACCAACCATTAGCTTGAGCTTCACCGTTAATGTTTTTCAATTGCAGTCCACTCACGGGGCAACTGTTTGCTGACCGGTTTACGATGTGTCTGTGATCACTCACTGGAAACTCATTCTGTACAACACTATACAGTTTGCTTAAGTTTGTTGCCGTTCCTTTGACGCAATGAATAGTCTGCAATTTATATGCTTTTAAATGCATGCATGAATACAAACTATTCTTTAGCTACGTCTCGTATATTTGTAATAATAATTAATAACAATAATAATAATAAATTTCTCGGCCCTTGAATCATTAGACCTTATAAATAAGAGGAAGGAGGTGCTTGCAGACTATACGTTAAGAAAATGTTTAAAATTCTGCCACTCTTGCTTAGCACAGTCTCCAAACTTAAGTATCAATCAGTTACTGACCAGTTTGTGACTTCAATCACTAGCCAGTGTAATCACAGTTGTAGTACTAGCTCCAAACGTGAGTAGGTTACAAATTACAAAAGTAGCCAGGGATACTAGAATATAAATTATAGAGGAAACAAGAATAATACATTCAATTTTAATATAGTAGCGTCAACCATAGGGGTTCTAAATGAACAGGCCGGACTCCAAACCTAAACCTATATCCATAGATAGACGCTCCAAATACAATTTTAATGTGAACACTACTAGCACAAAATTTAAGAGATAATCCCTAATGATAAATGCAGAGAGAAGTTAAGAAAACATTTAATGTGAACAATAATAAACCATTATTGATGAGTGAAGCCCAAAAGTGAATTTTAAGAGGGCATCTCAAAATACAGATGATGTCCAACTTTCAAACAATAAGAATAAATAATTATTTAATTGAAAGACCTGCAGCACAATTATGAATAAGCCGACGCACATTCTGCCACCGTTTATCTGTTAACATTACAAGAACCTGCGACAAAAGATTAAAGGGATATGCCCGTAAATACGATGCCTACATGACGAGTGAAGGTTCCAATCCATTTCTGCCACCAAGAGTGACTTATTGCCGTTCGGCTTTTGCCCATTCCGAACCTACCGGGGGCATTGAGTCGCCTGACCTGTAAAACAATACGGGGCTTATTTTATGTGCGAGTGCCGAGTCACAGTCTTGAGTCTTAACCTCTTTTTATCATTACCTTGAGGTGAAACCAGTGAATTGTGGCTGTAAGTATCTTACAGTTGTTGATAGTCGTCTTGTGGTGAGATGAATGATAGCGCTGGGTCTCGGGGATAGGTGGGATTAGGGAAGGTGTGTTAAAGGTATGACGGTGCTTGTGGGTGAATTATGATGATCATTGTTTGCTCAAGTCCGCGTGGGGGATTGGGGTTAGTAGGCTTTTCTTTTCTTGGGATTTGGTCTGAAGGCGATACATTTCCACTCCTCATATGGGGCCAGTATTATCCTCTGGCTATTAGAGAGCCTAGTTGGTTATCCCAGTGGTGTCCGGCCGTGACAAAGTTAGTAATGGCATGAAATGTGCGATTTGTGCGTGAAGGTCTGGTTAAGGGTTGGAACGAGGATGGGATAGGTGGGGTGGTGGGGTGTTGAGGTGGTCAGCAGTTCTGTTGCTACTCTGCCATAGTTGATTGTCAATTATTGGTAAATTTTTATTCTTATAAGAATGTTTCATCTGGGTTTTTTCCTTATGGAATTAACAACTGAGACTTTTAAATTTTCTTTTGTTTTTTATTTTTATTTATTTTATATATTTTTTGTTTTAGGTTATAATAGCCAATTAGATATATTATACTAATAAGTGCTCAACTACGCTAGTCTGGGTCGTTTGTGGTGTCGTGGTTCATTCGGCTGCTATTGTCCGAGTCCTCTCTAACAAGCTCGTTTGTTTGCGTTTCTGTCTTTGTAAATTTGTTGTAGTTGGTGGCAGTTGGTCATTATGTGTAGGTCGGCTATTCTAGTGCGTCTGTTTGCCCCATTGAGTGTTCTGTGTTGTCTGAAGTTTGTTTGTTTTTCAGGCATAGCTCCATACTACACAATTTTAAAGTATGCTGGGTTGTATGATTTGATTGTATAGTATTACTTTAGTGGGAATTGTAAGCTGCCCTCCTTAAACATTGAACACATATGAATTAATCTTCATATTGCTTTGCCATTGGTCTTATAAATGTGACTCCTCCAGGTGAGTTTCTTATCTATCGTAATCCCAATGTACTTGACTTCATCTTGGAGTGGGATCTCTGTATCGAATAGGGTAAGTGGGGCGGGGAGTGGTTTCCTACCTTTGGCTAAGATTAGGGTTGCTGATTTGGTGAGATTTACTTTAATTCTACAGTTGGAGAGCCAGTCCTGGAGGAGGAGGAGGAGGAGGAGGTATCTTTGCATTGCGAGAGATGCATAATTGATGTTTTTATTGGCTAGATAGAGCATGGTGTCGTCTGCAAAAAGTATAACTTGAACGTGATCGTGAGTGGGAATGTCTGCTACATAAATGTTGTATAATTGTGGTGCTATTATTGAACCCTGTAGTGCCCTTGGTTTTACCGTGTGAGTCTGCGATCTCTTGCAGTTCATAATAACCGTCCGCCGTCTGAGGAAGCTGGCTATCAAGAAAATTAACCCATTTGGGTAATTAAATTTTATTTATTTTTGAATAGGTCCAAAGAGCCAAACTTTGTCGAATGCTTTCACGGCGTCTAAGAAAATAGCTATTACTTTCTTCTTTTCTTTAAAAGCATGGGTTACTTCTTCTACTATGCTTACTGTCGGGTGGTTTCTAAATCCAAACTGAAGGCTTGGAATAATTTCTAGTATATCATTTATTGTTTTGTGTCTTTTGAGTGTTTTTCTTTCGTACACTTCACTTGGAATCGTGAGTAAACTTATTGGTCTTCTGTTCTTAAGAAACATTGGGTTCTTTCCTGGTTTGGGGATTGTTATTACTCTAGCCAGCTTACGGTCATCTGGAAAATAGCATAGTGTGAGCAATGAGCTTAGTATTGTCAATAGCGCTAGTACCGCTTTCTGTGGCATTTGTTTGAATATTTTTTTTATCAGGTAGTCGTGTCCTGGTGATTTATTCCTAGATAAGCCCTTTATAGTGCTAGTTAGCTCTCCTAAAGTAACTACCTCTTCTCGATTGTCGTTTGGTCCTTCCAAATAGTCCCTGACTGTTCTAGTTGCGTCTCTGGTAAAGTTTGGTTCCTGTGGTTTGATGTTAGGTTGTTTTTCTAGTACCACTGCTATGGCTTCAGTCATCTCTTTGCTATCGTAAACCATGCCGTGTTCCCCATAGATTGCCGGTTCCGACTTTTTTCTGGTCGTCCCCTTGAGTTGTGTTAATTTCCACAACTTGTCTCCGTCGCGTGCGGCCGTAGTGATGTGAGTGTTCCAGCTATTTCGTTTAATGTCCTTGACTCTCCTCCTCACTTGGGCTCTGAGTCAGTTGTATAGTGTTCTGTGCGTCTGCCATTCCCTTCTCGCTTCCCATTTCTGGGCTATAAGGAAGTCCAGAGCCGGGTAATTTTGTCGAAGGTCATGTTAAGAGTGTTTGCCCTGTAGGTTTCCTGCATCGTTTTTGTGAATTATTTTATTTTAGTGTCAGCCTGTTTTATTGTGTCCATCTCTTGTATTTCTGGCAGCGTGACTTCTAGTGTGTTTCTAAACTCGTCCTAGTCGCGTTTTGTATTGGTTTGTTAGGGACTCTGTGTTTCAAAGTCCAGCAGACGGTTTCTTGCATTGTATTTTGAATCTTCTATGATTGATTGGTCAGCGACGTCAGAGGTCAGTAGATGGTTGTAAAGATTATCCGGAAGAGGTCAGCTACGTCTATCTCCACCTCGCTCATGATTAGTAGAAATGTGCTTGTCAGTTACTTTCGTGTCGGTCCGGTATTCGGTGTCAATTTTTATTTCACACATTATTGTATTGTGGTCTGAATCCAGTTCCTTTAAGACTGTCATATCTTCTATGGTTATACCACTGTTGGTCAATGCTGTGTTTATGATATCTGGTCCATATAGATAGTTTGAGGTGGTTTTGTTGAGGGCAACAACTATGTAGCTCTGTGTGTCTGCATGGCCTGCTAATATTCGGCCGTTCTCGGTGATTTCTCGTCCATTCCAAACGGTTTTCTGCCCGCGTCTGTGATTTCTTCTAAGTCTTCTGGTGGTAGTAGCGTCTTGGTCGGGGGTTTGTATATGACCGCGAATTGGACACTTCCACCGCTTGTAATAACGTTTATGGCTGTGGCTTAGAAATTTTCTAGGTTTTAAAAATGGTGTTGGTAGTGGGATAGGTGAGATTTAATCATGACTGCAGTACCTCCACCCCTGCCTTGAGGCCTGTTTGTCTATTAGGTCATATTATATCTGTGACAAGGAAAGTTGAAGGAGATTCAATGACGGTTGACAGCAACTAGTCAGTGTCGACATTCACTGGACCCTTTAGTGAAAGTTGGATATTGAGATTTAAATTAGATACATCTTCAACTTTCACCAGTCAATGTCGAAAATCCCTAGATGATGTCAACCTTCCCTGCAACGAGTCAGGGAAAGCTGATCAAAATAATATTGTGTGAGTGACCATTATATTCATATATAAACATAATTTGTCTGTATAGAAACATTATTTTACAGATAAAAAGATAAACACAATTGCAGTTACATTTACTTTTATAGGTACAAAGGTAAATTAAATTACAGTTACATTTATAAATCACACTTTATTAAAATCCCAAGGTAATATGATGTGAGTAATATTTAAACTTAAATTTAAGTAATGTTTCAAGTTTCTAATACTAACGATTTTAACAATTTCATTTTAAAATGTTTGTTTATCTCAACGTAGTAATTCATTATGACACTCTGAAATACAAAGTAAATTATATTTCTCACAAAAGCAATTCTTTTATTGGCACTTGGTGTGACACATACACTTGAAGAAGCTGTGCAATAGTCCTTAAAGCCACGGTCTTGTCTAATAGCACTTCATTTTCATTGAGTATGTTAACCTGACAAGCATTAAATTGTGACCTAAAATAAACACAATATATTTGCGGGTGTTAAATCATGTATGTATTTAGACCAGAGGGGTGTAAGTGGAGGACAAGAAAACAACACAGGCTAAACATAACATTTGTAAGTTTTTAAAAAGTATTGTTTTGCGATTCTTTTTTACAATATTTTATATATCACTATATGACAACTAATAAATACTACATGAATAAAAACTTACCTTGCATAGAGCTGCTTCAGTACACCATCTCTGGCCCAAGTTGATAAAAATCCTTCATCCTTTATCTCCAAGACAATACCGAGGATTGTCAACTCTCCTCTTCTGCGGTATAGATTTGTAACTGTAATTCGGCCGTTAGAACCTTTATCCACGAGTGGCAAAAGCTCGACTGATGAATGTTTCATCCTTTAGGCCTGATATTTTAAGCAGTTGAATGATTCTTTATTGCCGATGTTGATTGGTCTCGGTCGGTTAATCTATATTTGCCGTCATCTTGTTTTTACTCTTCATTGTTCTGCTCTAATAGCGAGCTTCGTCTTATTCCATTCCGTTAGCACTCTCATCAGTTTCTTATAGATTATTATCTGTGTTTCTTGTCAACCCTGTTATGCAGAGTTGTCGCAGCTCAACCCTTTCTCTATATAGAGAAGGCGTTGCAATACAAAGAATAGAAAAGTAGATCACTAGGGATCTTTATTTGGCCCAGACCCAAATCAGTAAAACTCAAGTACCCAAATCTAGCAGTGTTAACTATCAGTAAACTAATGTATTCAACCATTCAAGTTAAGGAAGTTAAAGTTTGCTTGATGTGAATGCATAACAAATGACATGAAATTGATAATGGCCCTAAGGCAGTTTTTATTATCAGAGATAATGATCAAAAGGTTAACAATATTTATTATGTTGATTGCGGACATTGCGCAATAGCATTATTCCAACAATATTTATCGGGAAGCGAATAAATGTGCTTAAGTATAAAGAATAATATCATAAGGTTACAGAGTACTAAATGCATTGGTCAAGTTTAAAGAACATTCTTAATAAGTTAACAGAACCAATTCAAAAGTAAAAAAAGATTCATGTTTGCAGATAACAATCAAAAAGAAATGAAAGCGGGAATACACCCTATCGACTAATCAACATGGCTAAGCCATTCAAAAGATACCTATATATATCAGAAATTAAGTTTGTTAAAAAGTCTATACATATCATATCTCCTAACTTATACATATAAACTAATAAATCTCTTCACATGACCATACCCCTGGCTACAATATATTCAAATAAAGTCATTATTTTCATCTAACACCCGTGAGGCGGGGGTAGCCTACACACCAAAAAGCATAATATCATTCTAACCTATCTACTTTCTCCATAATAAACTTTGTACATATCAAAATCCTTTACTGAATTTCCCACTCGCGTAGAAATTGAAAATATGATACCATACCATATTAGTTTCATCTAGACACACTAGACTTGTAAGCCAAAACTATAGTGCGAAATAGTGCACAAAGATTAAATTACTTAATTTAATTCGCAAATAATATAACATAACCAGCACTAAAAGGCATACGACTATAACATGCCCGTAACCTAAACAAATCTAATTATCAGAAAAATTAATTCATTACAAAATTAATTAATAAATATGGCGAAGCAATTTCAAATAGAATCCCTACATAATTTAGGAAGAGTTTAGTCGCTCCTCAGTTTTCCTATATAAAAAAATTATAATAATAAAAAACATTTCCAACATAATGTACACTTACATTTCGTAAGTTCCTAAATCCTAATTGCATTAAAGAGTGATTGCTACATGCTGGGTGCATGCTTATATTCATTTTAGCCCAACAAGGAATATATGGGAGGGAGGTATTTCAAGTCCAATGATATCATCTTCACCAAATTAGTGCGTTGCTCTCTCCTCGACGCCTGCGCACAACGTCGAAAGAGCGACTGTTCGGGAGGTAGTGATAGCACAGACCGCCTCTATCTCAGAGTTCTAGCGCCTGCGCATCGCTCGCCACTCGGGGAAAGCGAGCCGGATTACGTAGCACTCCGTGACTTCATTCTTGTCTAACGTGAACGATGAAGTCATGTGTGTTGATGTGTGCGGAGGATCTAAACACGGTGCTGGTATCCCGGTAAAACGGAGTGTGTGTACTTTTGTAGGTGGTGAAGATTTTTGTGGCAATGGTACACTTGTTCAGTACCAACACTAATTTGTCCAATCACAGCTTCAAGATCATCTTCAGATTCAACGTTAGGTAATGCATCAGTAGGTATGTTTGACGAAGCTAAGCCATGCTTTGGTAGGCAACCAAACATTGCTTCATATGGTGACCTTTTTATTCCACTGTGTAATGCACTGTTCTTCATTAATTGAACTAATTTTAGACCATGGCTCCAGCTGAAAGTTTTGTGATCCTACATCCAGGTAGTAAGCATATTATCCACGTCTTGATTGGACCGTTCGTCTCTCCCTTGACTTTGGCTATCCCTGGCTTTGCCGTGAACAATTTTAAAACAAAGCCAAAAATTAGTTTAATATTTCATAATTTTACTCACAAACTCTCGGTCATTATCAGCCTGTAATACTAAAGGATCCCCTAACAAGGTGAAAATATCTATTATGTTATCACAACCTCTTCCGCTATATTTGACTTGAGTGCTCTAAGTACAACATATTTCATCAAATGGACCTGATATACCATCACAAATTTGTAGTCTCCATCTGGTTGTGATTAAAAATTGATTAGATCGATTTGGTAGAGTTCAAATCTTGAAACCGCTCTAAAATACAGAAGCTTTCAGCTGCAGGAGAAGGAGGTGGAATGACACCTTACACTCCGACANAATCCCTCTGGAGACAATGAAGTCTATGACGTCTGGGATGGATGAACTGGTCGTAGATAGGGAATTGGCTGGGGGTAGGGGGGCCGCTACCAGGCCGTGTAGATATATAGTGTTGCGGAGCAATCCGCTACGAAAATCCATAATCCTGAGCCCCACAAAGGGTGCTTAGCGTTGAAGTCACCGCCGATTAAAACAGGTAGGGTACCTCAAAGCAGAGCATCCATGTCAGCCCTAATGGCCCGGTCGAATCAACAGTTGGCAGGGAAGTAAATAGAGATGAGACACACTGGGCTGGTAGCGGTCACCAGTTGGATAGCCGTTGCTTCCATGTGTTGGAGGGGCTGTTGCACAGCCTGGCTGAATTGCCAGTGGATGCTTACCGCTTCTATCCGGCTTGTGGAGACGACCTAAAATTAGTACATTGCGGCCACTGGCTTAGGTCGTTGGGGGAGTGAAGGGAAATCCCTGCCTGTGATTGGTGGAGGTGGGGGGATCAGCAGTGAGGACTTCCTGCTTTGCAGTGTGTGATGGGAGTTTTTCGTCCAGAAGTTTTCTGTACACGGGATATTTACTTTAGTTGGCGGAGTGATCTCTACAGTTAACGCATCGTGCCGGAGTGATGTTTTCTTTTTGGAGCAGTTTTTGGTGTCGTGCGCTGACAGGTATTTGATACACCTCGGGTTGTTTTTACAGTTGTTTCTAGTATTTCCGAACCATTGACATTTGTGGCATTGTGCTATTTTGTTGAGAGGAGGGATGTAGTTCTCAACTCTTGCATTCTAGTGTTGTTGGTGAATTTGATCTTGTAGATGTCCTAGTTATGATTGTCTTTGGAAAGTGTCACCTGGAATGTTGGTAAAAGTGTGACAATCTGGGTGGTGTTAGTCGCCGGTGTCTTTGTTGTGAACTGTCGTATATGTGTCACGGGGTAGCCTAGCCCAAGCAGTTCTTGTTGGAGATTCTCCGTGGGCATGTTGGGGGGGGGGGGGGGGCCCCTTTAATACCCCAAGGACGTGGTTTGGTTTTGGAAACCCAAAAATTGAGTCCTCCCTTTTACGGNGGGGAGCCCCTTGACTACCACATGGACTGGCTTGTGTCTTGAGAACACATAAATGTAGTACTCCTGTTTCAGGTCCTTAAGCAGGTGTTGCATTAGGTCAAAGTTTTTCTTGGTGGTTGTGTGAATTTTGAGTCCATCCTTCAGGAAATACACATTGGTATTTGCTCCGATTTCCTTAGCGTACTTTGTGATGGTCATGTAGTGTTGGAATCCCCTCGTCACTATTGGTGGTAGTCGTTGTTTTAGTGTATTTCCTAGCGAGTCATTGTTGGTGTCTGGGGTGTCATTCGCCCTCATAAGGGCCTCATCTTCGTTGTGTCGTGTGCCCTTTTCAGGGCTTCACATTTGTTTGATGTTGTGACTGTATTTTTTGTGTTTTGTTTTTGCTCTGCTTTAAATGTACGTTTTCTGGTGAGTTTTGATGCCAGTGTAAATGTCCTTGACCGTCCGTGTCAGTTTCCATTTCCGATTCGTTGCTAGTTGATAGTTGGTCTGAGTGTACTGGTGTCATGGCAGGCAGCCTCTTGACAACTACCATGACTGGTTTGTTGCGGGAGATAGTATAGGTATGGAATTCCTCGTCCATTTCTTTCTAGAGGGTTTGCACTAATTGGGAGTCGTGTGTTATGGTTTTTATTTTCATGCCCACCTTTATATAATATACCTTATATAATATATATATTGTTATTTCGGTTATTTTCTTGTAACTTTCTGTCCCCATGACCACTATTGGAATTTGTTTTTATTTGATGTTTGGCTGAGTTTCGGTTGTGTGTGTGTCCAAGTTGTCTGTGTTGGTTAGTGTTTCAGTATCTAGAGGTTCAAATTTGTTGGTTGTGGTAACGATTTTCTTTGCAATAATTTGGAGGTTGTCTTGCATTTTCTTTTCCTCCTCATACTATCTACTAGTGTGAATGTCCCTTTGCTGCCACGACAATTTTCCATGCCGGAAGTCTCAGGGTTAGCTTCAGAGTTTGAAAAATTTGCGCTCCTGTTATTTCGTGATATTTTCCAAATGGTTGTGGAATTATTGTAAGTGCCGCGGCCATTTCGCTCGGCCCTAAAAAGGGGTTGCTAGTGGCTCTCTCTACCTGTTGTAAGTTATGTCTCTCCCCCAAGACGGTCATCGATTACAAGGTATTTATTTGCAGCCGGCCGCGTATTACGTCTTTCAGCTACTGGTTGGGATCAACGCAGCTTAAGACTCCACACAGATCTTACCAGATTTTGCTGTGTAGGGGTGTTTGAAACTCTATTTAGTTGTGATGTCCTGATGTTGGCGTCCTCTCCGGTGTCCACGTTGAGTCTTCTAGCTCTTTTAGAAAAGTCTTCCCCAAGAACAGCAGACGCGTCTGACTTCCTCGGGATCTCGACGATGAAGGATGAATGAGTCGAGACTTATTGGCAAGTCGCAAGTCGTAATGACATGCTCTAATGCTCCCTGGAGGGGATCCCGAGAGCAAATTCCAACATGTACGGACCAATTGGTCACACCTTGTACTGTGGGCTAGATCAGATTGAACAACCTTAACTAGGTAGAAGGGAAGGTTCAATGGAAGGAGTTTGAAAAAGAGACCTTCGTGCCAAACGTGGTCGAAGGGCTTTGACACGTCGAGAAAGACAGCACCAATTAGTCTGTTGATGTTGAAGTTCCTCGTGACCTGCTCCACGAGTCGGAAGAGTTGGTGAGATGTAGCGTACCCCGCCTGAAAGCTGAACTGCCCAGATGCCCGCCTTGGAAACTTGTTGGGTCATTCTCGTCAGTAGAAGTCTCTCGAACAACTTGCCCAAACAGTCGAGCAGGCTGATCGGTCGGTAAGACGAAGTTAGGGCCGGGTCCTTACCCGGTTTATGGAAGCAGAGGACGTTGGCGTGCTTCCAGAGCTCGGGGAAGTGACTCAGGAGCAGGATGGCGTTGAATAACTCCACGAGGAAGTTAATCGCATCCAAGGGCAGCTTTCGGAGGACTGCGTTACTAATACCGTCTGGTCCAGGGGCCATGTTTAATCTCAGAGCGGCTAACACCCGCAACATTTCTTTCGCCTCCGTGGGTTCGGATTCATCCAAGGGTCTGTACGAGACCGCACCGATGACCTGATCCACGTGCGCAGTATGCACCGGATCTGACGGGTCGTCAGTCAGTACAAATTGTGCCTCTAAGTGCTCAGCGAGAGCATCGGCCTTCTCCTGATCGGAGTTGGTCACCCCGTTCTGTCCTACAATAGGTGGCCTTGGTGCAGGGATCCTCATCAAGTTCCTCGTCATCCGCCACAGGGATCTGTCCTGTACGCTCAGGCTCTATCTTGTCCTCCCAGACACTGTTTCGATATTCTTGGACCATCTCGTGAACCGCATAGATTTTACGGCTCCAATTGGCCTTGTTTACCAGGTCCCTCAAGATTTCCCAAGCCTTCATCAGTCGACTTTTCTCCTGGACGTAATTGAGGATATAATCAGGCAAGGAAGCCTGTGGTGCCCTCTTAGGACGGTGCTTATGTGTCGAAGCTTCGAGTGCTTCCTTGATGGCTGAAGTTATGAACTCCGCATCGGAATCGACTTCCGCTGCTGTTCGAAAGCCAGGAGTAGGTCCCAACTTCTCCTTAAACACATTCTTGAACCTTTCCCAGTCAATGCGCCTAAGGTCGGGTTTTTCGACAAGCCCGTAAAAGAGGCTCTAGCCTAGTTAAGGATGGTCTACAGAGCTACCCAATCCGCACGCACAACACAAGGGCGTAAAACCAATCGCTCTCGTTCTATGGGTGACGAATACCCAGCTCGCTTCTATGTAGTCATCTCTTGCTCTTTCAAGTCAAAGGTCTCTCTCAAGAGGAGCCCTCGCTGAACTCCTGATACCCTCGGAATTACGTCAGACATACCAGACAGGCTTCAATACTGGGAGTGATCAGTGCCAAGAACAAATCTAGCCGCAGTGGCACCAGGCAATACAGCGGTGTATCGGTAGGAATACCAGGGCCTGGGGGGCAGTTTAGGCATAAGACATCCATAGAAACGTTAGAGCGACCACAGCGTTCTAAACTTGAGTCTCTCTGGGGATGAAAGTCCAAAGATTGCATTTTTGGACATGTGCTACAGTTTGACTCTCTGTTATTGGTATTGGTTTCAATAGTCCCTTTTAACTTTTTAGCCTGTTTATACTTTTGTGCAGTAACAATTTGAGGCTATTTTTTATATTGTCGCTAAAGTCTAATAACCACTCTTTTTATTTGCAGCTGTATTGACAGGTGGTTTGAAGTGAATCGGTCTTGTCCTGAGCACCCCGGAGACTAGCAGCCTTACTAGAACTATTACGTCTACTACTACTAGCATCTACAAAATGCTTTACTAGGAAACCACTACGCTTCATCTCACACTATTTATACTACATATATTAATATCATCAAACATGTATTGAAGCATATTGAAGCTGTTATACTTCTAATACAGAACAATAAAATTGGATGTTATTCGATGCTACACGTTTTATAAGCCATACATAAAACATTCAATAAAGTTTACTAACAAGTGTTCTATTTTTTACAATTTTAAAAACACACGTTGTGTAAATATGTATTCTTTATATGTATATAAATTGTGATGATAATGAGACTTTGTAATATTGTCACAGCTATTAAGTTAACAATGAAGGTGTTTTTAGTTTTACTTGAATTTCTTGGCTTGGTACGGATGGCTCATAAATATATATGTCACTTTCAGTGATACTTTCAGAAATAAAGCTTCTGAAAGAATGATGTATTTTGTGTAATATATTTATACTGTAAAATATAGTAAGTTAGTGTTGTGAAATTCCAATGAATAATAAAATGAACATTTGAAATATTTAGACAATGGTGACTGTAGACAAAAGTATAAATAACTACCTCTTCAGGAGGGTGAGTCATGGTCACAGTGCTATAGAATGTTTGATTTCTATTAACCCTTGACAAAGCATTTATTTTACTTGTAATTCTAAACAGAATAATGTATGTCATTATTATGGTTATTATCATTTAACTGCCTACATTGTAAGTTTAATAATAAAAATTTCCCTGGAACTGAATAAACTTAACTTTTATGAATTCATTAGCTAATATAATTTGAGAGTTTTAATTTCCCTTTGTTAAGGTTGAGTAAATGGATGGAATTAAATTTTATTTTTAGTTTTTGATCAAAGTGAATTCCAATTTTGTATCAAACTGTGGATGCTGATAAAAGACTAATTTTTTATATATAAATAATCATTAAACTATAGAATAACTTTAAATTGTAAACACCCTACCCTACAGCACCCTAACCTTTAAATTAGAGTGCACCGTTTGTAAGGATGTACAGACAGAAACTACATTTATAACTGTGTGGGACGCCTTCTAAAGGAATTACCTTGCTCAGTGAATGTCAGTAGTCACGACCACTAACCCCAGGACCACCAGGTGTCATAGGACCTATAGAAGTGGAAGGTAGCACAGGTGCCATAGGACCTATAGAAGTGGAAGGTAACACAGGTGCCATAGGACCTATAGAAGTGGAAGGTAACACAGGTACACATACTACCAATGAATAGTAAATTAAATAAATACTCAAACCACCTGTATATTTCAGGATTTTAGTATATTGTGGCACTGTAATAAACTTATTGAACATAGACTATTAGATAGTCGCAATTGGAGACAGTAAAATGAGACGCAACATATCAATAAAATACATTGATAAAACAATGCGATGTACTCTCTTACAAACTAAACAGTGGTTCAAATATATATATATATATATAATGGGTCATCTCCATGACGACAGATTGTAAATAGTTTTCGTAAGAATAAAAAAAAAATTATTATTTAAATAAAATTTAGATTAATTCCAAGTACATAATCAATAATTAATTATGTTTTATATTGAAATATATTTAATGTCCTAAAAAAATTAAGTTAAGTAATAAAGAAAAATGGATTTGCAGTCTTCAAGATGGATCCAGAAGGAACGCTGATAAAAATCAAAATGGATTGCCTTTTGTTATTTATAGAAGAAAGTTTGTTAAATACGGGATAATAAGTCCTTTAGATATATACTCCTTTCAATAATTTAGAAATATTAACAAATAATAGTTCTTTTATCACAAATGGATGTGAAGTAATCCGCCCTCCACAAAAGTTGATAAGTTTAAAATAGGAAATCATCGTGGATTGAAGATAAGCAAAATAAAAATGCTTACTGAAATGATTGATTATGTCGAAAATACTTTGGTAGATTCAGACAAAAAATCCACTCAGGACATTCCAAATGTGTCCCCCTCCAATTTGAATGTTTCTTGTCCTAGATCTTGAGGATGTAACCGGGATTTATATGAATTTTCACTAGACGAATGACTTAAATCACCAGTCTTTTAAAACATATTTTGTAGCAGTCCTCAATTGCATTGTGGGATTGTCTTCCCCAATTAAAACAGTCATAGACATAATATTCACTAACCTACTCATCAATTTGGATTTATAAATGCCGAAAGTTCTTTAAAATATCTTAAACATAACAAAATCATATTACAATATTTATATATTCATCGAACAAGAGAGATCGGAAATAAACAAGATTAAATGTCATCTAAACTCGTGTTGTTAAGTGTCTGAAAAAATACTAGCCACGAATTTTGGAATTAACACACAAACATGTTTCTATAGTCAGAAGATTTTTTTAATAACATCCAACTTTTTTTAATTAAAATATGAGCTATAAGATATTAAATATGTTTTGATGCAAAAATAAATATTGTGAGTACCATAGGTTTATCAACTAGAATATAATCCACCATTTGTTTCTTTAAATTGTATAAATTCGTAGGTTTGTTTATAACAATTGAACACAATCTTCAACTATTCCTTTAGAAGCTAACTGGTATTCCATGTTGTCTTGTTGGAAGAGAAGTCGGAATGTGGTTCTTTGATGTCATTTGTGCATTCAATAAAGTAAGTTAGGTACTCAATTGCACAGTTGGAAATAAAACTGTAACCTTATAACTTTCAGGTCAATTGGAAAAGGTTAAAGAGAATTAATTGTTAAAAAATAAATTAACCTAAGAAAATAAGAGATGAGTTTATTTGGTAAAAACAAGGAGAATATATTATTTTTTAGCACCGCGTCTTACTACCCGTTCGGGTTATACGCTTAAGTACTAATTACGCTAATGGATTAGGAATTGAGAAGGTTGAATTTAGAGGAAGTGAACCCGCATTTGCGTGGATGGAGAGTGGAAAACCATTTAGGAAAAACCAACCCCAGTTCACCCGACCGAGATTCGAACCTTGATCTCCCCATCCTCGGCAGTCGAGCTCAACACAGCTAGTGCGTTAGCCGACTACGCCACCGAGGCGGGTAAGGAAAATATACAAGGCCTGGTTGAACTGAAATATTTACTTATAACATGACAAGTTAACAAACTCTTAAGGACTGATTCTGTACAGTGAAATGGATGCAAACTAGTCATTTTATCAAATTGACATAAAATACATACTTTAAACATGAAAAATATAAGGACTTAAAGAGCTCATAGAAATGTATGCAAACAAATAAGTTAAATAAAGTGACACAAATTATTTACTTTTTACACATGGATGAATTTAGAAAACTAAATGGTTTCTATAATAGTAGAGTGAATTTAAGCCCAATTGTACTGGTGTGTTGGAGCATTGCCTTGCCTCCTAGAGGTGACACATGCAACAGTATACTGGCCGGCAAGGGAGTCTCTATAGTAGGAATAGTGCTCATGTTAAGAATGAGTAATGGTTGTACTTGTGGTACACTAGCTAAAATGTGCCAACACCAATAGGTACACCATCCTTACCGTAAGCAGCGAATACTGTCGTGGGTGCGGGTACGATCAAGGCTAGTAACCTGGTCTACTCTAGTTAAAATTACTACAAGAAACTGTGAAAGAATAGCCTCGGATGACTAAAGATATGATGGGCAGCTGAGGTTAAAACTGAAGGGAACATCTGTTGACAAACTGGTGAGAATATGAACTATTGAAACGTGGAATATGAGAGAAGTATGTGGTGAAGAAAATTATTGGAAAGAAAATTGATATTCTGTGTGCATGCAAAACCAAGCGGAAATATGTTTTGATGACAAGTGGTGGTAGCCTGGCCCTGTGGTCAGGTGTGGATTAATGGGTAAGAGGAAGTCAGGGAGTAGGATTAATCCTAAACCCAACAGCTTAGCTGTTTGTGAGAAGGTATGAGTTAGTGTCACCTATATTTCTATTAGTACCTATGAAAATAGATATTCGTAGAATTATGTTGGTTGCTGGCCATGCTCTGCTGGAAGGTGAAGACAAGAATGTGATAGTTGAGTTTTGGAATGAACTCAATGAAGTCTTGAATGCATGTGAACCAGGTGAAAGAATTATTTTGTTTGTTAGGAGATATGAATGGGTAGGTGGGTACCCAAGGAGAGAATTCAAAAAGAGTGTAAGGACGATATGGTAATGACAGGGTACACCAGAATGGTAATGAATTAGTGAGTCTGTGTTTAAAAAAAGGTTTATTTATGTTAGCACCTAGCTTAGGCACAAAGATATTCACTAGTGTACATGGCAAAGGGGTGATTCCAGAACGATGATTGATTTTGTGGTGTTTGATGAGAGACTGAAAAGTTTAGTAAAGAATACAATGGCTGTGTGTAGAATGTGGAACTGATCACTTCCTACTGATTTTAGTAGTTGAATTAGGTAGGAATTTTATGAGGAAGCAGTACAAGTGTACTAAGAAAGTAAGAGTGAAAGTTGAAAAGTTACAGGATAAAAGTGGGAGAGCGCAATATGAAAGATTGCTGGGCGAAAAGTTAACTTTACAGGAGCATGAATGAAAATATTGAAATAAATACTAATGATGTAGAAAGTGCTTGGAACAGAATAAAGAGGCTGCAGTTGAATGCAAGATAGTTGTGTGTGGATTGGTGGTGGTGGGATGAACAGGTGAAAGAAGCTGTGACAGAAAAGAAAGAAGCATACAAAGAACCGTCGCTTCTCCTATCACGTAGAAAAAGAGACGATTACTATTACATAATTACATAGGTTATAATTGATGAAGGATAGGGAAGGAAAATGCATCACAGATATATAAGTTTAACAAATAAGTTTATTAAAAAACAAACAAAAAGAATTACATATGGGTGAAAAGATTTTAATTCAATTAATTAACGATAACTATATTCCGTTATCGAGGTAGATATCATTCGGTTGGACGAATAGATATTAATACTTTGTAGATAAGGAACCGGCAGAAGTTAGATAGAATATTTCGTTTAGTTTAATAACTCTAGAAATAGGGATATTCGCTCTTACTCGAACGATTAAGCGTCTGCCACAACTCGGCAACAGTAAAAAAGGGGAATTAAGTTTTAGGCAATATACAAAAATATAATCTAGCCAGGCTAATACCAGACTAATACCTGAGAGGTCTAATCATGAATGATAGTGAAACAATTGAAAATAGAAACATAGCATAAAATCTTGTATTAACACTCATAGAGAGTTACGAAAAACCTAAGAATAATATCCTTTAAGAGTAGCTTCCATTTTACAAATAATATATGGCTGGCTAACAATCAAGCATCTACACAGTATTTTACTATGGTGGGTCTTTTCCTAATGAGTACTGCCAGAACAATCAATAGTAAATTTATACATTTACCCATTACTAAGGCATACAATAGCTATAACAAACTATCTCTGAACACTTAGATAAATATGGCGCCTGAAAGGGCCGGAACAAAACATTATCCTCGTGGGCCACTACTTCAATCTAGTAGTGCTCCCACAGGTTGCGAACCGCAAATAGCTACACAAACAAGGGTGTAATCGTGACTGCAACCAGTCACTGACCTAATTATGTCCAAGAAGAAAGTGTTAGATGATTTGATTATAGCCATAAAGAGACTATAAACAAGATCATACCGTTTAGGGTGTCATAAAAATATAACAATGTCTTAAGGACTTAGAAAAGCAAATCTAATTCATGTACTCAGTATACACAATCACCTGGTCCTATACATATGTAGAGCATAGAGTCCTCGTATTTAAACTATGCCTTATGAGCATAGGGAAATAACCGTCAGACTATCTGACCCAAGAAACTATGTCTGATCGACATAGAAAATAACGTTAGACATTCTGACTAAAGAAACCATGTCTAATGGACATGGAAAATAATATTAGACCTTCTGACATTAAAACTTGTGTCTGATGGACCTAGAAAAAACTCAGACTTTTTAACACAATACACTATGCCTGGTGGACATTGAAAATAAAGCAAGACATTCTAATACATGAAACTATGTCTGAGGGACACAGAAACGGAGTTCAGAATCTAATGTAGATTCTAAACAGAAGATACAGATACTTAAAGTCTCAAAAGCGGCTTCCTCTGCGACGTGGTGGTTAGACCAACGCCTGACACATCGTGGCCACCAGTAGTCTTCGGTGCTGAAGTTTTGCATCGTAGTTCTTCCTCCGGTGAATAAATACAATGGGATACAAAAATGCGAGTCACAGGGAATCCGTTATATAGCAACAGAACTTTTTCGGAAATGGACTACATCAGGAGATCTAAGGGAGAAGGAGAGGTAGAGTTGCAAAATTACTTCAATTTCTCACTAGCGCTTTCAGAAGGTGTGGCGGTGCCGATATGGTCCACTGGGGCAATGTTCCTCGACGCTTGGAAGTTTCTCGGCAACATCAATTAACAGTGAGTCACCTGCCACATCTTATTGGCATATATTAGTACTTGTTATTTTGTTTTAATTGTTTTTATGGAATTTTAATTGCCTTTATGGAATTTTAATTGTCTTTATATTATTATTATTTAGCACCACGTCTTACTACCTATTCGGGTTATACGCTAATTGTCTTTATAGAATTTTAATTGTGGATGTCATATAATATAAATGACATGCTACAACAAACCAATTATTGCTTTAAATAGTGAAGCAAACATAGGAGGTTGTGAGTCATAAAGAAATAGATAAAGATGAATGCAAAGAAAGTAGTAAAGAGCAAACGAGAGTAAAAGAACAAATAATGCAGAATGATTTTTAAAGAAATAAGTTTCTATGGAAGTGGGTAAAGAGAACGAAACAAGGAGTGCAAGGAAAGAAATATGGCATTCAGAATGAACGAGGTGATCTGATCTGGGATTAAAACAATATAAGAGAGCAATAGAGGGAGTATTTGGAGCAATTATTATGATGAAAATGTGAAGAAAGCAGAAAATAGGGAAAATGTTATAATAAGTGAAAGAATTAATTAGACCGAAGTGTTTAAAGCGACGAAAATGTTTTAAAAAAATGGCAAAGCCGCATGCGTAGATGGTATCACAAGTGAAATGCTTAAATGTCGAGTTTGTAGTACTACTTGCCAGATTGTGTGAGTTGTTCTATGTGTTCCTCACAGCCCCACATTGGATTTTAAAAGTTCAAAGACCAGTTTGAAGCTACATTCTTCTTTGTTCTGAATAATTAATCTAGTGTGATATCTTTTAAAGTGCTCTTATTAGGGTTCTTAAACAATAAACTCACACCATCCGCTGGTTATGTAGATTTATGTGATAGGCGTCGTCGTGTACAATAAAATGTGAATATAGGCTCATAAGGAATAGCTTCATAATGTATAATATAAGTTCTAAATGCTATCTAATTTGTTAAAAAATTGATTTTAAAATTATATTTTATTGACTATTGGCCTACCCACCAGATAATTTCACACTGTACCGTAGTCTCTACATTAGAAAGTATAGTAGCCTATATGTAATGAATCATTCAAGTGTTTATCATTCAAACGCATACTATTCATAATGGTGGAGACATTCATGCCGGTATCACGATCAACTTAAACTTAACTTAACGTAACTTAACGTAACTTAACGTAAAGAACCTCCTTGTGTGTTTAAATGGAAGCGATCACGATGCACTTAACTTAACGTTGACTTGCAGTTAACTTAACGTAAGAGATGTCCTGGGAGGTCTTTTACTTTACTTTACGGTACTTGAAGGGTATCACGTGATCTAGCCAGCCAATCATTATGCGAGTGACGTCATCAGTGATATTTAGTAACTCATTTGTTGGTATTATGACTAATGTTTACTCTTTAGCGGAAGTTCTAGTGATCAGACATTGAAACAAAATAATTACACTAAAATAGGAAAGCTAAATTTATCCAAAAAAAATTGTAATAGATATTTATTATATCGATTGAAAACTATAAACATTCACAGATCATCACTGTAAAACTAGTACAAATCACAGATCATACTCGAGAATGAAGATGTTTGGCTCGATTTCTTACGTTAAGTTACGTGAATCGTGATCACACATACGTTAAGTTAACTTTAAGTTAACGTTACGTTAAGTTAACTTTAAGTTAACGCTACGTTAAGTTATGTTAAGTTAACGCTAAGTTGATCGTGATCCCGGCATCAGGCCCTATAATATACAATAATATTTTCATGTCGACGTTTTCGGGATAAGCCTACTTACTATAACATAGTGTTCACTTTGTAAAAAGCATTGTATTCTATATTTTATCACTAATTCTACCAATTCTTATCTTTTATCTTCATTTTCATCTATATCAACAGCTTAATTCACTATTTCTGAAATTAAATTATCAAATAAATATTTTCTTCTCGCAATTGTTTATGCAGCAAGAACCCAAGAAACAGAAGTACATGCTATTCTTCGCGCTAAGAATCACTGAACTTTAGCTACTTGGAGGGTGAAATGCAGGGTTGTTCTAGTTATAAAAACTCCACTTAGATGTACAGTGAAATGCCATCTACGACCACAATTTGGAACTAACAGTCCAAGGAATACATAGCACTAACCAAACATGTTGAAAACACGGGCAAAGATTTTATGCTGAATTAAATTCATGACCCCATAGAATTAATGGGCTTGGCTGGAAGAACGGACGCCCGTAAATTCAACGGGTTAGGTGTCGTCAAGAGTGTTAACAAAAAATATATTTTTAATCTTCAACAATAAGTTGGTTTAGGTAATCCTGCTATTTAGTGGTGGCCAATCAAATTAAACAAGAGATAAACAAGTATTTAGTAAACGACGCCATCTACTAGAGGACGATACGGACACCGCTTACTTTACAGGTGTTTCAAGAAACAAACCATGTAGCAGTGAATCAGGCTACTAAGATCAAGCTCAGGAGAAACCAAACTCCTCCTAAGGAATTTAACTAAAAAAGGAATATTGGCTCTACTTTAGCCACATCAATAGTTAGCATTCTCAGCCAAAGCTATAAATTTTAGATGTTAAAGATCGAAAAAATAAATGTAGAAAAGATTTCAGTATTTAGGCCGAAAGGGAATTTAGAATAAATGCACAGACTATGGCTTTTCAGACAGCGTCGCTTACCTCTTTGAAGGCGGTGATACAATGAGTAGCCATACCAACAAATTATAGTCATATAAATATCGCCTGAGCCTGATCACGTGCTCCCAGAGAGAGTATTAAATAAAGAACGGAAGGGTGGGCATGAGTCCCTACTGAAAACGTCTTGCATGTTCGACGTGGTGATCTAGACGTACGTAGAAAGATCCAGACAATGAGGGGGAGGAGGGTGCAAGGAGCAGCCACTCCTCCCTTCCACCTCTTTTGTGGACGTGACCTTTTTTCGTCGGAGAAGTGTTATTCAAGTGGCTCAGTTTAGTCAGGTATGAAGTGTGTTCAGGGGAGTCGGTGGAGGCAGCGTGCTTGATGATGCAAGTCAAATAAGTGATGTATCCATTATTAACCATGTTAGTAGTAACACCATTACATTGGTAAGTTACGTTTTGACTTTTGAAAAACCTAAGCAAACTTAGTCAAACTTGGCCAAACTTGAACTCACATGACCAACTTAGCCATGCTAAAATTATCTCAACTATGCTAAATTAAACTAAACTTTGCTCAACTTTGCTAAATTAAACTAAAATTTACTACACTTTCCTATATAAAACGCTGGGTCAACCCAACAGAAGGGAATCGCAGGGTCTCCCCAGCTAAAAGGAAAATGATGGTTCGATCCAGCTTGAAAGGAAATGCTGGGTCGACACAGCCTAAAGAGAATGATTGGGTCGACCCAGCCTAAAGAGTAAAGCCAGGTCGACCCAGCCTAAAGAGTAACACCAGGTTGACCCAGCCTGAAGAGTAACGCCAGGTTGACCCAGCCTGAAGAGTAACGCCAGGTCGACCCAGCCTAAAGAGTAACACCAGGTTGACCCAGCCTAAAGAGTAAAGCCAGGTTGACTCAGCCTAAAGAGTAACACCAGGTTGACCCAGCCTGAAGAGTAACGCCAGGTCGACCCAGCCTGAAGAGTAACACCTGGTAGACCCAGCCTGAAGAGTAACACCTGGTAGACCCAGCACGAAGAGAAACGCTGGGTCTACCCAGCTTTAAGAGAAATGCTGTGTGGACCCACTGGCTCGAACCAGCCAAAGGGTTTGCCGAGTCAACCCAACCAGTGGATTCATATTTTTTTCCTACAAAATAATTAATCCGGTACCCATTAAGGTACCTTTTTTTTTTGTAAAATCAAATTATGTATATAGAATAATTGTTATGCCACGGCCTTACAGTAAGATAAGTATACTTTTGTAATTCTATTAGTAAACATTCCTTGCTCTAAGGAGCTATTCATTGTGCCTTTTAAAAAAAAAAATTTAATGTATTTGTGTGAATAAAATTATTGTTACCTATTAGGTTGCAATTCCTTTTTGGGTACAAGAGGAGACTGAAAAACATAATTATGCAAGGCAAGCTAATGGAACATTGAATTATTAGAAATTCTGTAAATATTACATTTTCAAATTATAAATTATTACTAAATGAATGTATTGCTTATGTTAAATTATATATTGTATATTTTAGCTTAGTTAAACACCTCTAAAAGCTATTTGAAGTGTCTTTTTATGGCACCATAACCCCCTAACTGCCGAAGGCTGGGAAAATTTCTAAATATTAAACACCTCTATAAGCTATCTGAATTGTTTTTATGGCACCATAACACCCTAACTGCAGAAGGCTAGGAAAATGTCTAGATATTAAACACTTCTAGAAGCTCTCTGAAGTGATTTTTATTGTAACACAGCCCCCTAATTTGTATTTGTATCTTAAGTTTTATATTATTTGAACCATAAATAAAGCCATTTTGTTCATAACATTTTGGGGGTGGTTTGAGCCCCCACAACCCCCTCCTGGCGACAGCCTTGTTTATTTGTTCATACTGAATTTTCAAAGCTACCAGGCTTTTTCAGTGCAACTTGAATTATTATTTATTTCAGTTTACCTGCATCTGAGATAAATATCCAATTGATCTTAAATATATTTATTTAGATTTGCAGATATTGTTCAAATCATGTAATTTGGATTAAAAAATTTAAGTGACTTTATTACAGTGGTTTCCAACATTTTGTAGTTTATGGCCACAACTTTTCTCTCTGCGGCCATCGGAGCCCTTTGATAACTTAAAAAGCATTCAAATCCTGGTTTTTAAGTTTTTTTTCACTGTGTATTACTACCAGCCTGGACTATATACAGTTAACTACACCAGTGGGTTAGGTAACATTTAGAGGAAATATACATTTATTTGCTTGGAAGAAATATTAGGATAAACTACCCTTGGTTAGAATTAAAATCCTTACTTCACCTTAACCAACAAATCAAACCAAAAGAGAGTGACATTAAACTCGCATGTCCACTAATGCTTGTTTTAATTATTATAAATTGCTTTTATAGATGTTCATGTTTGGCTCCCTTCTGGAGCGCATGAGAGCTCGCTGATTTTTAATAACCTTTATTTGAAGTGTAGTTTGTGACTTTGTTTGGGTGTGTTTAAACCCATGATCCATGGCGGTACTAATTAGTAAAGTTACCATCACAAGACACTTGCTTGTACTAGAAATCAAGTGTACTAGCTAGCACCTAGGTATCTGTATACTAGCTAGTAAAATAGAAACGGAACTAGAGTGTTCACACGATGCTAGTTTGGTACTAGGCCTAGTGCAAATATTTATAGAACGTCAGAGATTAATTTTGGTTGCAGCAGCTGCATTAATTATTAATAATTATATTTATAATTATGAGAGAGAGCGTAGGAGAAGAATATGGACACGGGACTGGCTGGAAAGACGAAATAATGGTCGCGGGATGCTAAAAATGATACATTCGGAAGTTAGGTAGAATACATTCGGGGTGACACTAACGTTTAGTATCTCCTTAAATTTGTGTTCATTCATTTATTTACGATGTGGTCAGAGGCCCCTAAGCCCATGAGTGTCCAAGTACAGTATCCTTGATACACAAATGTTCTTTTTTAGGCCTACGCACACTTTATGTTATAAAATAACAACCGCCCAAGGTCGGCATGCTATCAAGTTTATTTGGATTAAAATTGGGTCTGAAACGCAGTTTATCGTTCTTAGATGACATGTTTTTAATTAAATATATATTAAATATATTGTCTTTTTGTGGCAATTTGGTATTATATAAACAAAGATGCTTAGAATAATTTTCTGCCAACCACAAAATCACATACGATGACCATGTTGGCGCCATTTCTACCATTTTTCTACACACAGTCTCAGCGCGCATGGATTGGTCGAATTACACAGACTAGCCTCGGGACTAGTACGAAAATAGCGCCTGTTCTATCCTCACAACTAGTATGGTAGCCAGTACCAAGAGGCAGATCCAGTATACTTTTTCTGATTCACACGACGCTAGATGATGATATGCTAGCTAGCACACTGGATTTCAAGTACGAGCTAGTGTCGTGTTATACGGGTATAACAAGCAAACCTTTACTGTATGTGGCCTAGAATCCTGAATGACCACTTTCTTTAAGATATAAGCCCGGTGTTACTATGACTGGGACAGGTACACAGTTCTCTGTAACTTGTGTAACCTATTCTAAATGGTTGACATTTTAATGCTTGCTTCACTGGTCCATATCGTTTTCACTAATTCTTAAAATAGGATTATTCAGTCTCAATTTTTGTGTAAGTTCTGAACATTCCTTGGTGGTCAGTTGCCTTGCTTTAGATGCTTGTTGCAACAAATTCACTATTGCAACTTTATTGTGTCTGTGGTCTTTGTCTCCCAATCGGGGAGTAACCATAATCAGCCCCTTGTTCTGTCTTTCACACTAGAAAGTGAAATTATACCTCTTTTAATAGTGGGGCGATAATTAATAAAACCAGCTAAGTTCAGTAGTCTGGATGAGAGGTTAGAGCCATGGCGCTTCACGTCGTATTCACTCTATGAGTGTATGTTACTAAACAAATTGTTATGCTTGGTTTACTGGTTGTTTTGTTTTCTCAATCAAACTCTTATGTGAACTTGCATTTTAATCTTATGTTTTCAAGTATTAACCTATCCTGTTTAATTTCCCTGTAGATGTAGACGGCGTATTTAGTGCTAACTATAGCGCCGCTACACCTTTTATGGTTAAATACTCGGAAAAAATAAAGTATGTATTGTATTTATTTATTTATGTATCAATTAATTCTACCAATCAGAAAATTAGTGAGCACTGAAAAAGACGACACGACTGAACTACCCTCTAGTGGGACGAGGGGTAACTGTTGGCTTTTGATAAGGTGTAATGAGGGGTACGGGGTGAAGTCCGAGGAGTTTAAAGGGAAGAGAGAATGTTTATTTAAAAACAAGTGTTTATAAAACCAGATGATCCGTGTCAACAAACATCTGTCAGAGTTTTGGACTAGTGGATGACCTAAAAAAGAAATTTTAATCAACGTTTACACGTATTTACCTGGACATTTTACAATTAACTTATTTTTTTCGTTCTGAGTTTCCTATATTTTCAAATTCTACATTTTTTTCTCCTAAGTAATTCTTTCGTTATGGGTTTGAGGCCCACAAAAGATGCTGGTCTGATGGCAAGAGACAAGAAAAAGAGGTTGGCACCTAGAATTTCACCAAGAATGGGCGTGTTAGATTTTACTCTGGATTTTTATATTAGTTTCTCCACCATCTAAATTATATTACTGGCGCCTAAAACCACTACAGTTATACTGAAATATGAGTAAATTCTACATTTTTTAAATCATCTACTATTTACAACTTACGAAACTTCCACATACATACATACATACATACATACATAAACACACGCATGCACGAGCACACATACACACACACACACATAAAATTTATAGACTAAAGGTACAGTGAAATTTTCGAATGGAACCAGATATAAAAATTAGCTTTCTAGGTTCTTGGATGAGTTAATTAACTTTTTTTAATGAATAAAAGTCAGAAAGAATTGTTTTAATTGATTTGTATGAACCATCTCTGGCTTGACAACTCAAAATTAAAATACAAACCTAATCGTCACGCGTGATTATGTAATAATAATAATAATATTAATAATAATAATAATAATAACAATAATAATATAATATTCATACACAATTATTTACCAAAACTAAACTTCAAATTGCCATAAATGTATACACTTTGTAATCTTAATAAGTTTCTAATACAAAAATTGTCAATGTCTCATTTCAAACGATAGCAAAATTAATCTTTTAATTATTTTTCAAATTATACCGGTATATATATTTCAATGGTGTAGGATATATTAAAGTGGGTAAAACTAAGTATTTTGGCATACGCTATTTAATATGTTTAGATTAAAATTAATCCTACATAACTCAACCTAACCTTTCATGCACCAATAAATAAAAATGTTGATGAAGTTGTTAAAATAAACTATTATTTTTTAAAAATAGTTTAAGAAGTAATAAAATAGAAACAAGATAACCTAAAAGCAGATAAAAATAACGTAAACGTCAATATAGTAATTTGGTACGACTACGAGATGTATCAGGATCTCGAAATTTCGTTAAACATGCTGTTGACGACTGGAAGGGATGGTTTGTAATAATAATAATAATAATAATAATAATAATAATAATAATAATATAATTACTGCGCAATTACATACTTTTGGTGTCATGTTGTGAAATTTACATGGGTAAAAATCTTCAATAGCTCTATTCGTTTAAATATTTACGTTCTTATATGATTTAGGAGGGTTTTGTTTAAATTTTCTAGCTAGTCAATCACGTATAATATTAATTTTAACATAATTGGAAACTTGCAATAATTGTTTTTGTATGTATGAATGTTAAAAAAATATTTCATTTTCCATGATATGACAAAGAAAAAGTGTATGTAATTCTGCACTTGCGTACTATTTTTCTTATGGTAAAAAATAAGATAAAATTTATTAATCTTAATTTGAAAACAAAATTTACATTTTATTATTAACATTCTATCTATCTATAAATGCCTTACACTAACTATACCTTTATTCTATCATTATAATAATAATAATTCAAAGTTATAACTTTTCTTATACTTCAAATAGTTGGCTAAGCTGTAGTTTCAGTTTGTATTTTAATGTGAAAAATGGCGGATAATAGTAATTTGCTGTTTTATTGTAATTCAAAGGAAAATGTTAATAATTTATGCAAACAATTTGTGATTTTAAATAGAGATATGTTGACTTTTGGACTAAGTGTATCAGATTTGGAAAAAATCTGTTTTATGAAAGGCAAGAAAAAGATGGGAAATAATCAATTTATTGATTTACAGTGTTCTTGTCTTATTCTTGCTGGGACGTTGGTTGTAGCTGCATTTATTAGTATTTTACTAAAAATACAATTATTCGAGACTATTTTAAAGAGCACACTCAGTACACGATGTGTCATACCTAATAACTACTTCATTTGGGAAGCAACAAGACCAGAGACAAATTGTGATATGTGTAAAGATGTAAAAAATGTTTTGGTTCTTCATAATGTGAGTAGGACAGAGTTTAGTAAATTTGCTTACTCTCCTCAACCGATGATAGTAAAAGGGGCAGCGTTGCATTGGCCAGCAATGCATTCTTTTAGTTTCCACTTTTTTAAAAATATTTATGAAAATATTGTAGGTTCTTATGAAAGTGTTGATGAAGAGTGCCAAATTCTAACTTTTAAAACAGAGTTCAAAAGTTTAGAAGATGTATTTACAATGTCAGAGTCAAGAGTTCAACAGGCGGATGGTGAAAAGCCCTGGTATGTTGGATGGTAAGTAGTCCTACAAAATTATTTTGTGTCCACGTTGGCTGATATATCACCTCCATTTATCATTTAGATATAAAGTTATCTTAAGGCCCTGACACAGACTCCGCGTCTGTGGTCCATAAGAACTCGATGCCACAGTGGGCTTATTAGATTGCTCTGGCCACAGAGTCCTTATCCATAAGTCTGTAGAAGTTGATTAACTTTCAAAGGACTAGTTTAAACGAACTACCATTCACAGCTGAGTAAATATGAGCATGCACATAAAAATTAAAGAACAAATGGCAGTGAAAGGATCGATTGCTATAGAAACATGTACTAAATGAAAAGATGGCCACGCGTGGAGCTATTTCAGAAACAAATTTCCAAAAATTTAAACACCCCGGGAAAACGGCTTCTAGGAAAATGTTTTCTGGGAAATACCAAACTCTTAGAAATAGAATCTTGCTTTTGTAGGTTCAACAGCCCCATTATTATAATATTATTTGATTTACTTTATATCCATATTAATTGTGGTTGAATTTTTTCATAATTGATAGGGATATGAGTAATTATGATATGTATCGGTATTCACTTTTAATTTATTGTGTTTGACAAAGGCCTATTTTATTTAATGAAAACTAAAAAATTCAAGAACACCTTGAGAAGAAAAAAATGTTTGATTAGACATATACCGGTATCAGAAATGGTGGGAATACCGAGTAGGTTTTGGCCACTAACCTAATAGGCCTACTTTTATTTCAGAATCCAAACCACTCTTTTACAATGTTGAATTTATTTTAAGTTTGATAGTTAAAATGGTGTTTTAAATTTTCTTTTTGGTTTCTTTTATTGATTAGCTGACTGCTTGGCTCTTGTGCCTTGCTGTGGACCATTTTCTTTCAAAGTTTTTGATTGGACAAAGTTTCATTGGTTGGAACATTCACATGATTAGAGAGATGGACTGTGTAGTCAGAAATAGAATTTAAGGACCAGGACCACGGACAGAATCTGAGTCGGGGGCTTTATTCTCTGCTGTTAACTGTTATATAGCTCAAATATTATTTAAAAATACTGATGGTAGCCTAAAATCAGGGTAATATTTACACACACAATAGCCTAGTATGTAGAATAAAATGACATCAAGATTTATACATTTTAAAAACTTTAAATATATGTCACATTCAAACAAAACTCTACAACAAACCACCCAAATCACTTTCAGAATGTACCGTAAATATTGACGATGATATGTAACTTTCCCATGATCCTTTGTGTCCTGCACCTGTACACTAAAATGGCTATAAAATCATTGGATGTTGTGTTCCATTTGCAGTTAATAACTTAAAAATATATAATAAATAAGCCTACCATTATTTTATTTTATCTAAATAATTTAAATTTAGTTTATTAATAGTCTATATGAAAGGTTAAATTAAGCTAGGTTGGGAAAGTATCATAATAATGAATATATAAATCAAGGTGTCTACCATTCCGGGAAAATCAGGGAAAACGGGAATTAGCCGGGAATTTGAAGTGATCAGGAAAAAACGGGAATAAGTCGGGAATTTGGTAAATTACAATGAAAATCCGGGAAAATGTTGTTTTACTTAAAATATGAAATATAATAATCATTAAATCAGTAAACTATAATGTGATTCAAACCGTAATTTTTTTGTTTTTAGCTGTGTAATATATTTTTAATTCATAGTAAACAATGTTAGTACAAATTTTAAAAAACATGTTTATTTAAATTTTTAAACTTCCTATTATTCATAACAAAATATTAATATAAAAACGAGGGGGGAGGGGAGGCGAGTTAGAAGGATGTGACATACTTTTTAGTCGGGAATTTTAGGAAATGATCAGGGGAAATCAGGGAAAAGGTCGGGGATTTCATTGGTCAAATTGAGTAGACACCATGTAAATGTTCTTGTTTCTTATAATTTTTATAGGCTATTCAATTTGTATTTACTCCGTCTTTTTTGTCCTGTTCTTTTATTTAATTCAGTTGAAATGTGGTTTAAAAATGTGATTTTGGGAGGACGATAAATTTACTTTGAAGTGTTTTAACTTAACATGTAGGGCCTACAATGATTTTAGAACAGTTATTAGTAAAATGATTTTTTTTTAGAAAGTAGGATGTAGACCTGGTTATTATATTATTAATCTTTATTTGGATGGACCATATTATGTTATTTTAATTGCTGGTTGTATATTGCTAAAGGAGCAACTGTCATCCAGAAGTGCTTACCAAGATGCGACGCTACTACACCACACCTCATTTCTTGCCCGAAGACTCTGAGCATGCTCGCATGGACTACATCTTCATTGGATACCAGCAGGGTGCTGTTATGCATGTGAGTATACTTCCCTGATATCTCTACTATCTTATACAGTTGCACATACTGGTCATCACACTGTCGGAAACGATCATACATAACCACACAGTTCAATTTTCACATTGCTAGAAGATGACGTATAGCTGCTGCTACCATAACTATACAATTTAATTATTTAATTTTTATGGGATGTAGCTATACAGTTTGGTTCAAATTATTATAAGATTATTGCAATTATATTTTATCACATCATTTATTATGACTCTCTAAATATTATCATAAATAAATAAGCTTAGGAACCAAAGATAAATGTTACGGTATCTAATCCAAGGAGGTGATAACTAACTGGCCCAGAATTGCTGTTTCCAAAACATCTTGGTAAGAATATAATATTGTCACTTGATCATTAAGACATGGCTTCACCCAGTCATTATTTGCATAGTAGTTAGAACAATACATACACGGGAATTGGAATGGTTTTTTTTGCTTTCAGTAAAACTTACCAAGACATAAGTTAGTTCTCAACTCTTCAAGCCATTCCTCTTCAAAGCTTTCTAAATCCTACAGTTTTAATTTTTCAACCTTGATTTTACTTGCTCTTTACTTTCTCATTTAAAGACAAATTATTGCAATCATGAACATTTTCAACCTCAAGATTAAGATGAAATTGCTATGAAATGTGTGAAAATGATGACTCTAGTCTTAATGTCTTATGTGCACCTGAAATTTTAAAAAAAGTGGATTTTAACAATTTTGTCTTTTCCTGGGCATCTCTCCAAAATGGTTTTGGTTCATATTTGATAATTGGGCATGGCGGAACCTTGAGATTTTTTTAAAAATCTTATTATTTTGATCTCAAGAAATGTTATTTTATTATTTTGACCCTAGTCCTTAAATTAAGGGTACCTTGTTTATTGATTTAACTTAAATGTTTTTAATAAAAATTTGTTTAAGGGTAGTTTATTAGATACAGGTTTTCCAGAAACTTCATATATTTTAAAAATGGATCTAATGATTTGGTTTGAACTTTAAAATGTGTATCAGTATCTGGTAAGTTTTTTACAATATCGATAATTATTGTATATACAGTGGATTTCTGTTAATTGGGATATATTGCCTCAGGGCTATAGTATGCTTTTGGTAGGAAGAACAGTAGAAGTTAGTTACTAAAGGTACTAAAACAATTTTAATATATTCAAACATCAAGTCTTGTTTTATGCAGCTGTCACTTTTGATTGATATTATCAATACCTATAGAATAACACAAATCATATGGTAAGATTTTATCAATGTTGGTCAAAAGAAATATGTCTTAGTAGGTTTTATAACTTTTATCTGTGACCCTTTTTCATAAGACATAATAACTAGCGAAAACGGGAAGTCTAGGGTGAACCATTGGTCTCGAGATTATCAATAGTGACAAAAGACTAGGGTGGACAAAATATGACATATTGTAGGCCTTGGGCAGCGTCGAGTACGCTAAATTACTATGACAAACAACATGTGATTAGTTGGTCAGTTTGAATCCCAATAGAGTCGAGTGCTCTTAGTCCTAAATCCTAACTAGATGCTAACTAGAGCGCTATTATCCCTTATCTTGTGAATCCTGAAAAAATAATTTATACCAGTATTTCACGAGCTTTGGTCATTTGTGTACCCATTTTGGGGGCCATGGCCTAAAGGGCCATCCTTAAATTACCTGGGGATTTGGGGTGAGGGGGAATGTTCAGTATTCCCCCACGTTTTCTTACGAGAGGGTGGAGAGTCAGAATTCATCTTAAGTAGGGATTTCTATCAATGGTTATGTTGAGAAAAAAATAATAATTTTGTTTAGGAAATTCTAAAATGTTTCATTTTCATTTATTGACTAACTCAACTTTAATCATTGATTTTCACTGTTTTATAAAAAATAATTGACATATAGTCTTCATATTTTGCATAATTACATGTTGTTTTTTCATTTTAATCTAAATTCTTTATTTAATTAATTTCATTTTATAGATAGATTTATTAGAAAGAAGCACAAAATGAATAAAAATATTTATTAAAAAATAAATAATTACTCTATATTAATTATCAAATTCCACTTATATTTCTGTTACGTATAATATGTTACACCTAATTTTACTACAATTAAAGTATTCTAAAATTTTGCACCACCCTTTTTATTACCATTCCTTATGTCTAAAAGTAATTAACCGAGTAAAATAATGGAATTCACCAAATCGTAAAAATCACATAAGAATGAGGGAGGGGTGTCATGGACAATCTTAAGATACCTTACGTGGGGTGAGGGGTTGAAAATCATCAAAAAAAGGCTTAACGCAATTTCAGGACGGCCCCTAACCAACATATTCTTTTCACCTTTCATGAAATAAAAGGACATACATATCTGTTGTCTTGCAAAATATAAACTGTCGCTCCAAATGTTAATACAGCTCTAGCGGTACCGGTAAGTTAAAAAAATCATAATATTCTGAAAATTGAAAAATGACACCTGGACACAGGAATCGAACCCAGGATCTTTGGCTTAGTACGCCAATGCTCTAATCACTAAGCTATCCAGGAATCGTCCCGTGCCCACGGTCATTCTTCACTCATATTTTAAGGCAGAGTCTATGATGGACGTGCGGAAACCATCGGCTACAAATATGTGATTTTATTAAGATCACGAGCCATCAGATAACGCAGCCATCTGCGACTTAATGAGAAAAAGGAAAATAAACCGAAGAAAAAATTAGAATAGTTAAAAAAGCAGCTGAAATAATATGACCCGGCATTGCATGCACAATTTATTATACTAGTTCTTACCCACATAGTGTTGGGTCTTTGGATGACATTGACAAAATGATTCTGGAATCATTAAACATTTTATTTGAAACAAAAAGGGTTATTTGAAAAATTCAGAAGGAAAAAATGTACAAAATTGCACATAGCATAGTATCTGCAGTTAAAATTAGATCCTTTGTCAACTTTCAAACTTGGCATAGCAGCATTTGTTTTTAAAAAAATTGATCCAAAAAATGTAAATGACATGTTATTTAAATCAGGACTTTTCTTTTCTTATCGTGATGTAAAAGTATTAGAAACATCAATATTAATTGCACCACCAGAAGAAATTGAGCCTGCAGCACTTGCACAGTTTATTTTTAGTAGCTGTTGTTTCAATATAAGTACTAATGGAAGTTATAATACTTTCCACAACATGGTTGGTATTAAATGTTTTTATGTATATCTCCTTATATTTAAGTATATTATTTGTCAGACACGATTAAATAATGCTCAAAAATTAAGCACACTGCCATTATTGAATCAAAAGGTATCGTAAATGTGATACGGTTTGAAAAAAAAAAGTAAATGGAACTACACAACTATATTTTTGAGGATTTAAATATTCCTTTTACCTCAATAAATTATAATGAAATACCATCTTTACGTGATGATTTATGGATGACTGGAAAGTAAATGGATTGGAAAATATTCCCAGATGGCAAGGGTTCATGGAATAAATCACATGTAAAGAACCTTTTGATAAATCGAGAATACTAGCTTTACCATTCATAATTGCTCCCCCAAGTGACTATGGCAGTATATACACATCAATAATGATGGCTTTCAGAGAATAAAAAAAATCAAATTTTAAAACAGTATTTGTAGCCTTTGACCAGCCTTTATGTATGAAGTAATTCTTTATCTTAACTAGTCTATAAGATTATTTTCTTTCTTTCATAGAAAAAGTTTTTGTAAATTCCAGTTGTCGGAACAAAATAACTCAATATTGTCATCTGTGGCAATTTTCTCTAAACCAGAGAGAGATATATAATATGGCAGATGGTCCAAGTAACAAGATATCTTGTTTGATTGTTTGTCAGCAGATTGACTACATTAGCCGATTAATGTGGCAAGCACAGATACAAGGTCACAAGACCTGGAGGTTGATGCCGCCGCCAGATTGCGACCACGTGTGTTCCACTCTCAGCTTTCGAGTGGACCCAGGAGACATTGGTATGTACACTGAACATTGCTACTTTACTACTTCACTGTGTATGGCTGGCCGATTGCGATACATCATGTGTATCTGTGTTGTAGGGCTGGCCGATTACGATACATCACTGTGTATCTGTGTTGTAGGGCTGGCCGATTGCGATACATCATGTATATCTGTGTTGTAGGACTGGCTGATTGCGATACATCATGTGTATCTGTGTTGTAGGGCTGGCCGATTGCGATACATCACTGTGTATCTGTGTTGTAGGGCTGGCCGATTGCGATACTTCATGTGTATCTGTGTTGTAGGGCTGGCCGATTGCAATACATCATGTGTATCTGTGTTGTAGGGCTGGCCGATTGCGATACTTCATGTGTATCTGTGTTGTAGGGCTGGCCGATTGCGATACTTCATGTGTATCTGTGTTGTAGGGCTGGCCGATTGCGATACTTCACTGTGTATCTGTGTTGTAGGGCTGGCCGATTGCGATACTTCACTGTGTATCTGTGTTGTAGGGCTGGCCGATTGCGATACTTCATGATTTACATTGCTATATTTAAACATTTATAGGTATTTTAATCTATTAAATTTACTTAAATATAGGGTTGATTATTTTTAATGTAGTGAATTAAATTTAGGAGTACTATATGTTGTATTTATATTCCCCCCCAGAGCTAGGAAGAGATCCTAAAAAATTGGTAAGGTTCATTATTTTGTTAAGTTCTGACCTCTGATCAATAAATAATAAATAAACTAGTGTCTAGAATTTTCTGAGAAGAGTAACCATTTGTGGGAGGATATCTTAGTTAAGCTTTAATTCTCAAAAGAGCAATTGCTAAAAAATAACAAACATAAAATAAGAATGATTATTCTTGAAAAAAAAACCCAACCTTGATAATAGATTTTCACTCTCACTCTATCTGAATGTGGGTACACTTCTTATAAACATAACCTTCCTCATTTTTAAAATGTCGAAACCTGTTCAAAATAAGCTTGTTTAGGCCTAAAACCCACCTTAATTAATAGTGTGAGTGCACAATTGTGCGGCACATGTATACATTATTTCCAATAGACATTCTTTTTGGCATCATGTAACAGTCATGTTGTGTACAATTACTTTGTGTATCGTGTTACATAGGTATAGTGCGTTTTACACCTCAATTTAAATCTCAACAGGTCATGGGCTCCAGTCACGCAACAACTGCGCAAATATTTATGTAATATCCTGTAAAAACTGTTCATTGGGTAATTCACAAATCCGTTTCGTGACACCATTCACCATTTTTAGGTTCGCGCAATCAGCCAACAGCCTTGTGTTGTGCGTTTGAAGTTACAATTCAAGAGACCAAAGTAGAACTAATGGCCGAAAAGTTTGATGGTGCACACATAAATAAGTTTAACAGCAATAATTATCATCATTGGAAATTTCAGATGAAATGTGCACTAAGGGCAAAAGGAGTCTTTGATGTTGCAAAAGGCACCATAGGAAAGTGGGCAATAGACAAAGAGAAGGGACTAGAAAAGTGGAACAAAGATGACACAATTGCTATAGTTACACTCACTACAGCAATGGAACTATCACAGATCACATTAGTTGAAAATTGTGACTCATCTAAAGAAATGCTAGAGAAATTAGACTATCTTTGAGCAAAAATCAGAAATGAACAAAATGCTAGTCCACGAGCACTTTCATAAGTACCAGATGGACACCGACGACTCCATTGCTCAGCATATTGCCAAGATTTGAAATCTCTTGCGACAAATGAGAGACTAGTGACCAACTTAGTAATGTTACTGTAATGACCAAAATTCTTGGTAGTCTACCTCCCAAATTCTGAAACTTCAGGCAACCTTGGCTTTGACTAGACAAGGATAGACAGACGATCCCAAATATGATGGCATGTCTGTTGGATGAAGATGTCAGTCTTACATCACGTGAACAGTCGGAAAGTGCATTTTCATCTTCAGCAAAGCTGACAAGCGATTTTTAAAAGTCTAATAACTCTCAAAATTTTAATCAAAAACAAAGGTATAGATCAGGAAAAGTTTGGCAGTTTCCTGAAAATTTTTGAATTCAGCCAAAGTACTGCAGATAAATGTGTTTATCGAGGCAAGGTCAATGAAACAAAGGTTTTACTTGCATTGTATGTTGATGATGGGCAGATCATGGCTGAAAACAAAATAGCAATTCATCTTGTACTTGATTAACTGAAGACAACTTGTGAAGTCACAATCAGTGAACTAAATTAATTTGGGGGACTGGAAATAAAACAAAATAATCTGAATGGATCGATATTTATATATCAGACCAAATATATTAAACAAATAATGATTCAATCTTAACCCTTTTGCTGCATTAGTCATATATATCCGATCTCAGCATTATAGCCATTGACTGCGGAAATTGACTTTACTCCACGACGTGTAAACTTTATCTACCTTTGCTGCGACAGTCGGAAATAGCCACAAGAGTGTTAGAATGCTGAATTTTCATACTAGCATGCCTTTGCACCTCTGACATCTGGTGTTAGTTTTGAGAACTGTCAATTACCAGCTGCTAAATCATAACAATACTTGTTTACTTCCACATTAACTACTTGTAGCACACGTGCAATATTTATGTGGCAGAAAGCATTGTTGGGGGATTTATTAGTGTATTAGTGTAGTGTTTGTGATATTTACCCTGTTATTCTACTGAGTTAGTAACATTTAATTTATTATGAATTCATGCCATGTGAAGTGTAATAAATATAATATTTGGTTAGTATGGCAATTAGAAAATTAAATAATTCAGCGAGTTTTAAAATTTATTTTATTTTTGTTCTTTACCTATTTTCTCTTTTGAACTCATGCCTAACACTAACAAATGATTTTTATAGAATACACTGAGGAAAGCACCAATGTAGCATAAAATTGTTCAAGTTGTGTTGATGTAACCTAATTTTCAAAAGTTTTATTATTATTATTATTATTATTATTATTATTACACAAGGCCAATATTAGGCCTATCAAATCCTTATTTAGCAATTAGTTTGACACTATTATGGGTTGCTAGTAAAATAAAGAATGGTTCTGATAGCAGAATAACATTGCATTTGGGTAAAATGTGACATAAATAATATATGATGTATATATAAAAAAAATTATGGGTGACCTGGTGGTCTAGGGGTAAGGTGTCAGACTTCTGTGCTAAGGGTCCGGGGTTCAATCCTCGGTCCCGGCACAGATATATCTGATTGCCAAACCCTTCCTTCACCTCTGACAAGACGTGTATTAATCACAACTTGTGAATGTGAGGAATGCCAGGTCTCTACCATGGTTCGGATTCCACGTNTTCAATAAATCAAAGGTTTTGCTTGCATTATATGTTGATGATGGGCTGATCATGGCTGAAAACAAAATGTCACTACAACTTGTACTCGATAAACTGAAGACAACCTTTGAAGTCACAATCGGCGAGCCAAATTACTTTGTAGGTCTGGAAATAAAACGAAATAATGTGAACGGATCAATATTTCTACACCAGGCCAACTATATCAAACAAATAATCAAGAGATTCAATCTTGAAGACTCTAAGCCAATCAGTGTGCCTGCTGATCCACACACTCACTTGAGTTCAAACAAAAGGGAAAATGAAGAAATAAAAGTACCCTATCGAGAAGCTGTTGGCAGCTTAATGTTTGCTGCAATAGTTAGTCGGCCAGACATTATGTACGCAGTTGGAAACGTGAGCAGATATTTGGCAAACTATGGACCAAGTCATTGGAATGCAGCCAAACGCATCTTAAAATATCTAAAAGACACATCCAGCTACGGCATTGAATTTACAAGGAGTAAGAATCCACCCCCATTAATTGGCTTCTCGGACTCTGACTTTGCAAACGATATGGACACTCGACGCTCCACAACTGGATACCTCTTTCAATTGAGTAATGGCCCTATAACATGTGCTAGTCAACGTCAACAAACCATCTCCCTTTCCACTACTGAAGCTGAGTACATTGCTGCCTCAACTGCAGCCAAAGAAGTGATCTGGCTCAGGCATCTCCTACTTGACATTGGGGAAACAGTGGGAGAAGCCACAGTTCTCGCGGTTGATAATCAGATTGCAATGCGCCTTGTGCGAAACCCAGAGTTCCACAAGAGAACCAAACACATAGACATACGCTACCACTTCATACGTGAGAAATATGAGTACGGTGAGATTAACATCAAGTATGTACCCTTTGGAGACCACTTAGCAGACATACTAACCAAAACTCTTCCACACAATCGTTTTCAGACACTCCATTTTGCAATTGGAATGGCAAGATTAGAGTGCTAATATATGCTTCTCATTGAAATTAATGAGGGGACTGAATTGTATCCACTCTGAATAGTCTTCATTCAGACATTTTTCAACTAAACAGCTTTAATAAAGATCCTGAATTGTATCCACTAGAATTATCTGCGTTATATCCACGAAATCATGATTTGTATCTATTCTGAATGCTCTCCATTCAGTTTTCAAATAAACAACTTTAATAGAAATTTGAATTGTATCCACAAACAGCTTACAATAAGTCTTAAGTTGTAAGCTCTTTGGTGGAATGTGATGCTATATTTTTCCATCATCTACTGTAATAATCTTTATTATTTCGTTTCACAAATCTTACGAATTTAAATTAAATATCTCAATTTTTATGTGAAGGAGAGAAAGTCCTTGCGATGCACCCTAGTTGTTTTTTATCAAACCATACATACTTCAAATTACATGTTTCTAACTCTAGCGCTTTTGAGAAAACCCTATTTTCAACCCCTTTTATTTCAAAAAATCCTTTCTTAGATTGAGTCAGACGTTTACGTTCTTCATCTTAGCCTAAAAATATAAGTAGTATCTTTAAGTTTAGTTCACCAGTCGCTGACAGGCTTACAATCTTTCTATATATTTTTCTAATATGTGTTATTTTTCACACCCTTTAGAAGCCCCTAGATAACCTAGAAAGCTTAAACTTAGCACATTGATAGTATAGACCATGGGACAGTAGCTAAAGGAGCCGGGTTTCCGATTTATTTTAAATAGCGTTATTTTAATTCACTCTCACTTTTTACACTTATGTAATACTGATCAAAATATACTTTTTTACAAACAAATCCCAAACTTATATGTGCTTATCAATTGAAGGCAGGGTTATGTTAGTTTTATTAATACCATAATTAACCTGTCGTAAACAGGCCTAAAATCTAGTGACAGGGTGTCCAGTGACCTGTAAAACAAGGAAAAATCAGGGAATTTGATCAAATTTCTGGAATTTTCACACATTCATTAAAATAATACAAAACTTTCATTTATAATAGTCAAAATAACATTTTTCTTCCAGTTAATAGTAACCGCAAATCTTCTTAAACACAGTTGAGGATACTAATCTGAATTCTCAAAGTCAATATGTGATCTTTGTCTCATCTTTTCATCTCTCTCTCTCTCTCTTTGTGTGTTTTTAGCCAAAGCTGAGCCATGGCTATGCGCATGTGTTAGAATTTGATTACGCTATTGAAAGAAGAAACTAAAAAAGAATGTGTCTCAAAACAATTTTAAACTGTACTGGTGTACTCAATAGGATCTAATTAAATTTTAACTTAGATCGCACCACACAATTGCCTGGCCATTGTTTTAGAGTGAAATTCTTTAACTCCATCATAGAGTGACACAATTTCAGATGATGTATGTGTCTTGAAATAGTATTATATTAAGCTGCGATTGTAATAAAATAATGTTTTTAATATATGGGTCATTCTCAAATTGAGGGACAATTTATGTATCCTGCCTAAATAAATATTTGTTATTTTTAAAACAAGCAACAAATTATTCATGAATTTCAACATTTTAATCAATGCTTGTTTTTCCACAAGTAACACACTTGACAAACACGATATTTTAAATTTGGCGCTGAAACCTTCCAGAATGCTCCACTGTTCCCCATTAGCCGTAGTTTGTTGTTGTCCTGTACTGACTAGTTCTTGTTATTTCATTAGTTAAAAAGTTTATTCATTACTACTCGGTCAATGTACGAAAATTCAGGTAAAGAGTATAAAGTATGTTAGTTGCAAATCACTTCGCTAACGTTAATATTATTTTGAGTTTTTGAAATAACTAAGCCAATACCATTTCAGTTGAATGTAACTGGAGGCAGGGACTAACCTCAATGTTTGTTTGCCACTTTATACTTTTATTATAGTTATCAAACTCAAAAGTCTGCCAAAACATCACGGGAAAATGTATAGCTTTTTATATTATTGTTAAAAGAATATGTTATGCTTAGTAAAAATACATATTTTATTGGATTTTAGAGATTATAACATATTTATGTGCATTAGCAAAGTGAAGGATTATGGTTAGCTACTTTGGTAAAATTAAAAAAAAAACCACGAGAAAATGGTAAAATCAAACTCTGCTGGTTTTATTACTTACTACTTTAATAAATCTTGTATAATCAGGCAATAAATTATACTTTTCCTGAAATTTTTATTTCTTTAGTTTTGGATTCCCTATTTCTCCCTAAATTTGAGAATGACCCATATAGTGACTGGAAAAGTTGGAAATTGGCTCTGGAAAACCTGAAAAAAATCAGGAAATTTTAAAATATAGTTTGGCTGGACACCCTGTGTAATGATAATTAACACAGTAGTACACAATTATTGACATTAATCAGAGGCACGTCTGTTATAGCTATAAACCTCAAACAAAGGAGATCAATGAAATTGGCTTTAACCCTTAATTAATAACCTTCTCATTTAATCTGTTATTACTGACCATGTATAAAATTTACTCACATACCCTTTGGACTGGTTTTACTGTAATAAAAAAAAATATTTTTCCCTTTTATTAGTTTAGTAGTAAGTATTTTTATTTAGTATACTAATAAAGTTAGACATATTTTTAAAAAAATTTTATAAATGATTATATTATATTTTAAAAGTTATAACTATTTTAAAATATTACTAAAATTACAAAAATTTGAAAGTAGTATCAAACAGTCAAAATATACAAAGATATTTTTGTTATGTCTTTTAGGCTATATAAAACTATTTTGGTAGATTTTATGTTTATGCTCCACACAAACAGGTTTGTTACATTTCAAACAATAGGTATTAGTATGCCTTCTCTTTATGTAGGAGCAACATTTCCTCTCTCCTTTTTGGGTTACTACTTAGTTATTACCTTGATTCTGGAAACTGTCTGATTTTCCCCCCTTACAAAATCTCACTAATTGTTTGTCGTAAATAACTAGGGAGAGTCAGGATAAGTATCAGTTTATTTTTTTGCCATGGCTCACATAACTGGCAAAGTAATGCCAGCAAAAATTATAATCTTGGAACTTGTTTTTTAACATCATTGTCGTGACGAAAAAAATTGTGTGTGTACACAACAAGAGAATTATGTGTGCTATATTGATCATATTAAAAAAATAGCACAATGTCAAGCTTCTAGTTTTTACTCCACAGTTTGTCTTGTGACACAACTAGTCAAATGAATCAACACCTTTTGTTTTGTTATAATATAAGATTATCTGCGGGTTTTTTTACTGATAAATTACTGATCCATCCTTATGAGCTGATGAAACTAATAGGATGAGTTTGTTTTGACGTGGCATGAAAGAAGAGTTCAGCTTTCTTTCTTGAAATTCTACATCAACACACTTTTATTTTTATCAAACAAAAAATTAGATTAATTTTATAAAATAAAATGAATTTTGTTCTAATTTTATAAAATAAAATTAATGTAGTTTTAACAATTAAACATGGCGGTAACACTAAATATGCAGAAATATTACATATAGATTTTAAACAGTAATACTAACCATGGATAAATTTTACACACACGAGTGCGTTGACCTTTGCTTGACAAGAACACAATGGCAATCTCATTTCTTAACTTCACCACATCTCAATGATAACTAAATAGTTAACTGAACCCCAATTATCATAAATGTGAGGAGTTAGTAGAAATTATATTTGTCACCCCCTCCCAAATTCTCTAAAACCTAAAATTATTATTATTTTCCTGCTTAAGCTGTGTCGATATTATTTCCGACATTTCAACTCTAGCTACAAAATCCATCATCTGGAATAAATTTTGTTGAACTCTTACTTGAATTTGAGTTATATTTATAGACTCGATGTACTTTGTTGGTAATTCCACCTGGCCCAATCAGTTGCTAATAACCGTCATCATATGGGCCTGTCAACAATCAATGCTGGTGGTGAAGTTTGATTGGTTGGTGAGAAATGACAATGTTGATGATGGGTCTAATGTAACCTTGAATATTTGATTGAGTCCAACACTTTCTAAGATTAATTTAAATTAGTTGAAAAATTACCACTCATATATCCTGGATTCGTCCTGGGCTCAGGGTCAGTTTTGACTCATAGTTTAAGGCAGAGTCTTTAATAGACGTGTAGAAACCGTCAGCTACATATAAGAGAACAATAGTATCTCTAGTTCTCAGATATCACGGACATCATCAGCTACTCGGGAGGACAATCATACAATACGAGATTATGATTGAAGTGTAATTTCAATGAATATCAACACACAGGTTGCAAATCGTTGTATTTACAGAACTGTTTGTATGAAGGAAACCACAATACATTTCATTTAAATTAGTTGAAAATCTCAAATCCTGGTTATTTGCTGTTAGAGCATGGGTACGTTAAACCCAAGGTTCTGGGTTCACTTCCTGTTTTCAGATGTCATTTTTCAACTAATTTAGTTGTTGGTTGTAGGAATGTGTTGATGTAGTTAGGATCCTACTGCACTGACTAGGCGCATGAGTGGAATGTCCACGAGCCCATAGATTACTAGTGTCTGCCGGAAAGATGACAATGCTAATCTCAGGTGGAGAGGGTTTTTTGAGACTAGATCCTCTCTTACTTCTGTGTTCATTTAATTAAGGTGTCCCAAGGCCAAGTTTATTCCATGCCATATTTATTTGTTACAGCAAAATTTAAAATCTTTTCTGAGAACCGAGGGGGCTGCTGCTACGTCATCTAAAGTTTTGTTACGGTTCTTACTTTCTATTCTTAACTCTAAACTACAATCTTACAATGAACTGGTACTTATTAATATGCTTATTTAATATACA
>CABFWO010005529.1:8361-46556 GCA_902155825.1 Timema genevievae | reverse complement strand
CAGCTGGCAGCTTTTAGCAGGGAGTGTACCACTACATTCCGACACTAGAGCCATGCTCATCAGACAGCTGGCAGCTTTTAGCAGGGAGTGTACCACTACATTCCGATACTAGAGCTAGCCATGCTCATCAGACAGCTGGAAGCCTTTAGCAGGGAGTGTACCACTACATTCCGATATTAGAGCTAGCCATGCTCATCAGACAGCTGGCAGCTTTTAGCAGGGAGTGTACCACTACATTCCGACACTAGAGCCTTACTCATCAGACAGCTGGCAGCTTTTAGCAGGGAGTGTACCACTACATTCCGACACTTGCGTGCTTCTATTTATGACAACAGTTGTCCATATTTATCTGTACTGCGAGCTGATTACTAAATGACTCGTATTTTCCATTGCGCCACGGCCGATGTAACACCGCCTTGTTCAGGAGTGTTTGTGTGTTTGTAAGTCGAACTGTAGACAAAACAAGTGTCCTGATAGTTTGGAAACCAAGAGGATATTTTTAATATTCGTGTTTAGACTCTCGGTACGTTTTAAAAAAAAAGAATGATTCAGAAGAACTCGGCGTGTGAAGAGCCCCGCGGGCCGTTAGCGGAACTTCTCAACAAATACTTCGTGAGCGACTTCAGGAAGAGTTACGTGAAGGTTGGACCGGAGAAAGTTGTCCTGCCTGTGAACTTTGTCAACTTCTCTGAACAGATCGACGGTCTGCACGTCAGAGAGGAGGATGTTTGGGTCATATCGCACCCGAAATGCGGTGAGTTGGGAACCCTTGCTCTTTGGTGGGTGCGCGGGATAAGGCGTTCGCCTTTAACGGGGAAGTTCACCTTGACATTGATCCAACAGAGAGCAGCAGTGAGCTTTACCCATTTTCTTTCTTTAAGCTGATGAGGATACAATTTTTAGAAAACTCCCCTCGCCTCCTCACCCATTCAATGAAGTATACCATTTAAAAAAAATAGTCATGGTGTTCAAGGTACTATTACAAATATATATCACAGAGCCCGTGTTAAAATGTTCGCGATCAGAACACGTGTTCAAATGTTCGCACTCAGAACACGTGTTCAAATGTTATCAATCAGAACTAATTTGATATTTTCAAAATGTATCTAAAAATTGTTGCGTGTTTACATTTTCTAAAAAACCACATCAATTCTCAATTAACATGAACGAGCCAACTAACCTTATTTTGTAAAATCAAATGTGGAGCGAAATGAGATGAAAAAAGATAGATTCGGAGTTCACTACATTTGCAGTGATCGATGCTATTGATCCTTCTCTTGTGTGTTGAACGCAAATATATAAAAATTGTTATTCGAGAGTGCGTTGATCTTTCAAAATATGCCGTGTTTATCTTATCTGTGTTGTGGAACACGTGTTGTCTTCCTCTAGATCTCTATCAACAAACAATAGACTGTCTCAACTCGACAGGAGACTGTAGACTGAGAAGGAACTGTCCTCATTTGTTTGGTTGACGGGGAAAACAACCAAGCAAATCCGAAACATTGACATTGTTATGGGAATTGATTCAAAGTTTTTTGGGGAAAATAAAATACAAAATTTTCTAAATGTCCTCTTCACATTTTGTTTGTGTAATCCAAATAACTCGAACTAACAAAAATAAAAACTTTTGAAAATAGCTATTCACCAAATTTTGTAGCAAAAAGTAAAATCCAATATTTATTTTCAAGTATCAATATGGCGGAGTAAATCAAAAAGTTGTTAACGGGAGATTTCAGAATTTATAAAAGTAGAAAATGTTGACTGGATCTTCAGCAACATTTGGTGCTCACGTGATCGAATTAACTTGCTGGGTATAGTGATAATGATTTTATCTAAATGTTTCCCACTCTCCCTACAAGCAAACGTTGGCATCTTTCCTCTAAATGTTACTGTCCTCATCTCTACCACACTAGCGTAGTGCTAACAGACGGACCTGGTGGTTTATTCAAACGTTTCGACGAAGGATTATTTTACCAAGGAGCAACCAGTTCCAAAGCTCGCAGCTGCCACAATCTATTAAAGTCAAGTAATTGAGTTCCGTCTCAGTTTTTGAAACAATCTAATTAAATTCACACAACTTACGAACTTCACATTTGTATATTTAAATAAATGTTCTTGTATCACACCCTATTATTAGACACACCCTGGAGACTTCCTGAAATAACAAGCGCTGGAAAGAAAATTGGTAGATTAATTCATGGTTTGTTGGTGTATAAAATTAAAATAAATCCACTGTTAAGAAACTGGAAGTTGGCCAATTCATCTCTAAATAAATTGGATGTTGGGTCAGGAAGATAGTAATTTAGCCACATCATTTAACCGAAACAACGAAAACAAAATAAAAATGGACGTCAGTTTTTATCTGGCTGGTTGGCTTGCCTGAACTTGTTCCCGCTGACATGAATGTGTGTGTGTGATGAACTGTTTGAACGGCGCGGCGGCGCTAAGAATTCAGGACTGCGGCGTCCAAGGGCCCAATAAACAACATCACTCAGTTATTTGAGAAGGGCTTGGAAAGGTTGGGTTTTTTTTCACATCGAGGCATCTTCCACTTTGTCTCAATTAAAAATTAAAGCCGCAGTATAAGCTTTTAAACATTTTTTTTGCAAAAAAAATTGTAGACGTTACATGTTAAGTGGAACAGTAAAAATATCCACAGCGATTTCAACAAAAGACGAAACAAATGTTGGGAGAGTAACACCAAGAATATTGTGACTTGTAACAAAGCACCCAAACCTGTGGTCGTGCGGACAAAGGTGTCAGTCTAGTCATGTATGATTTGATAGTGATGTGGTCAGGGTTTAACTTACAAAGGAGAACTGATGTGTTTTATTCCTAAATGTCGTATTACTCTCAAGGGTACGTTTATTAAAAATGTTATCTTCACACGCTTTAAAACTGTCACAAGCCCCAGGTGGATACACTGAAGAGTTTTCCCCGCCAGGTGGTTCCTTATACTCACTACAAGATAATGCTGGTGCATTTGTCTAAATTCCCCTCCTCATCTTGTTCCTATAAACCAGTGGTTACCTAACCCTGAGTCGTGACCCGAATGAGGGTCGCAAGGATGTTCTTGAACGTCTCGAATTATTTTTTTCAATCTGTATGAAATATTACGATTATAAACTGGCAGGAGTATTGTGGACACTTACTGCAATATTGGCAATAGCAAGAGTTGAATTGAAACAAAGTATTGAAACATCCCGTTACTCGGAGTTCGGAGCCAGCTCAAGGACAAGAGCTGAAAAGGCTCTTTTCCTTCGTCTGACAATGTAGATAGATAGCCTATCTCGCTGAACAAGGACTGTCAGGTCTTGTAACGATAAAGATCCTCAGAATGATTTGGGTTGTATCCAAATACACCAACATAACAATCAAATTAGAAGAGATCACCGACAAAATGAGCCAGTAGCACGGCTGTCATTTACAAGTTTTGTAACTAACTCACATTTTCTCGAGAATATATTGTATCATTTTCTATTTGTAAAAATAGAACAGCGTTATAGTAGCCACTGAAATAGTCTTATTTGGTCACTTACCGAACATTGTAACTAAGTGATATTTTCATTAAAAATTGTACCTTAGATTTTCTCTGATAAAAAAGCTATACAAATTAGTTAATGTTATTGAAATTAATTAAGTTTTGGTTTAAGCAATATGCCATTGGAATTACATGTAATGGCATTTAGGGTCACATGGCTACTCAACTTCTTGTTGGATATAAATATGGCTACTCAAATTCTTGTTGGATATAAACATGGCTACTTAACTTCTTGCTGGATATAAACATGGCTACTCAACTTATTGTTGGATATAAACATGGCTACTCATATTCTTGTTGGATATAAACATGGCTACTCAACTTCTTGTTTGATATAAACATGGCTACTCAACTTATTGTTGGATATAAACATGGCTACTCAAATTATTATTGGATATAAACATGGCTACTCAACTTCTTGTTGGATATAAACATGGCTACTCATATTCTTGTTGGATTTAAACATGGCTACTCAACTTATTGTTGGATATAAACATGGCTACTCAACTTCTTGTTGGATATAAACATGGCTACTCAACTTCTTGTTGGATATAAACATGGCTACTCATCTTCTTGTTGGATTTAAACATGGCTACTCATCTTCTTGTTGGATTTAAACATGGCTACTCAACTTATTGTTGGATATAAACATGGCTACTCATCTTCTTGTTGGATATAAACATGGTTACTCAAATTCTTGTTGGATATAAACATGGCTATTCAACTTCTTGTTGGATATAAACATGGCTACTCAACTTATTGTTGGATATAAACATGGCTACTCAACTTATTGTTGGATATAAACATGGCTACTCATCTTCTTGTTGGATATAAACATGGCTACTCAACTTATTGTTGAATATAAACATGGCTACTCAACTTATTGTTGGATATAAACATGGCTACTCAAATTCTTGTTGGATATAAACACGGCTACTCAACTTCTTGTTGGATATAAACATGGCTACTCATCTTCTTGTTGGATTTAAACATGGCTACTCATCTTCTTGTTGGATATAAACATGGCTACTCAACTTATTGTTGGATTTAAACATGGCTACTCATCTTCTTGTTGGATATAAACATGGTTACTCAAATTCTTGTTGGATATAAACATAGCTATTCAACTTCTTGTTGGATATAAACATGGCTACTCAACTTATTGTTGGATATAAACATGGCTACTCATCTTCTTGTTGGATATAAACATGGCTACTCATCTTCTTGTTGGATATAAACATGGTTACTCATCTTCTTGTTGGATATAAACATGGTTACTCAAATTCTTGTTGGATATAAACATGGCTACTCAACTTCTTGTTTGATATAAACATGGCTACTCAACTTCTTGTTAGATATAAACATGGCTGTTCAACTTTTTTTGTCAACGTTATCCATAAAACTGTCACTTATTTAATCTCTGAAAAACTAACATTTCCTTGACTGTGTGGTGACCTTGAATCTCGCAACATGACACGTACTTTGCCTTTGTCGACGTAATGCTCCGTTTTCACCTTTTTTTTAAAAATAAGCCACGTTGTTGTCGATCTGACCCAACCTATCTTTCATTAGGTCCCTCGAGGCAACAAAAGTTTGACATTGAACGCATCGAGCACGTAGAATGGCTATGATTGTTTTTGTTGTGTCTTACGATATAAATAGTTGAGCGACGCGTGGCGTGCTTGTCAATTGTCCGATCTCCGTGTTGAGAGGAACAACCGCTGCGTTCATTTGTGTGTCAGGGGAAACTCACGTTTAGCTGTTTGAATGCGTCATAGTCGGTCATTCGTGCGGTAAAACTACCCCTGGCTTTTCTGCCCATTGGATGGCTGTTGACGAGGTGTGATATATTCCAACATTCCGTCCTGTAACGTCACAACTTCTCCTGGAGAGATAATGTCTGGAAAACTGGAGTATTCGACCCTGGACGGAGACCTAGGTCAGGTTTTGGAAAAGTCGTTCACTCCGGACTTCCGTAACGGTTACGTTAGCGTCAAAGACATTGTCATGCCGAAATACTTCACCAAATTTGGGGACAAAATCCAAAACCTGGAGATATACAACGATGACGTGTGGGTCGTCAGTTTTCCTAAAACAGGTGAGTGGCCATTTTGTTTTCACAAGTACTTCTTCTTCTTCTTACCTCCACTTCTTACTTCCTATCTATAATAACTACCCAATGTGGTAGGACGAGGAGGGTGGAGTGTAGAGGAAATATACCCTCATTTGCGTGGAGGAATAGTGGAAAACCACCCAGTCAGGATTCGAACACCTAACTCCCCATCACCGGCAAACCAGACTAGGTACATGAGCCTGACACTTAGACCACGTATTCACCGGCTTGGGGTTCCACATACCTAAATCTCGAGACAGTTTATCTGATTATTCCTTTAGTTACTTAGCCAAACTTTAATTCTCTTCATTGGACGCGACATATTTCTTACAGAATATAAAATACTACAACAATTGTTTATTCAATTAATCTCCAAACTGCAACTAAACATTCACCATGAGATGATGTTCACGGAAATTATTTCTAGAATGAGGAATAAAGCAAATAAAAAGTTAATCAATTACCGATAATACGATAAAAAACTACAGCTATGAAATATAAAAATAATACGCATTCATATGTTTTCAATTACTATTCTCAATCTGTGAATTTAAAAGAAGCGCTGCTAGCAACTTGAGCCAAGAGTTACAGATGAGAAGGGGATCCAACAGTAAATGCAACCATGGTATCATCGAGACACGATTGACAAATAGTAAAGTACCTCCAGACCACCCACCCAGGGTTCGAACCCGGAGTCTACTTTAGAGACCAGTGGACCTGGGAACTACTATACCATGTTTCAAAAACATCAACTTCATATTGATTTTGCTGTTGTGGAGGGAGGAATTAAGAAAACCTCCCGTCTCTGCGTTTTCTGGCTGGATCTAGATATTGTATCTGACTTCCCGGTTAATGGGGCGTGGTCGGTAACCGGGCTCTTGAGAATGTGGGTATTGCGTCATGTAGAAACGTCTTGTCATGTTTTACTCAAGGTCAATGTTACAAGCAGACACACAATTACACGAGAAAATGCCAAGGAAGAAAGAACAAAACATAATGTCTGTCTGTCCGTCTATAAACATAGCTCTCACGGATGTACCGTACAACCCTGTGATCGTGAGTCCAGTCTATTGCGAGAGTAGCGGGTCCCTGTATATAGACCCATAGACCCATAGTGCAATGAGTGAAGGTAAGGAGAAACCAGATCTAGTCTACATGACAGGTATATTTAGTTATTTGAGAAATGTCATGTTAAGAGCATGAGGAGAATGCTCCGGTATTCGCCTGGGAAAGAAGATGAGAAACCCTCCTAGAACCAAGCGGGTATCGATCCACGACTGTCCGCCCACCTAGACCCGGGCTAACAATTGATGTTGATGTTGATGTTGATGTGTTGCAGGAACCACGTGGACCCAGGAGATGGTTTGGTGTATCGCCAATGACCTTGACTTCCAGGCTGCCAAGGTTCCTTTGCCCGAGAGGTTCCCGTTCCTTGAGTGAGTAAGGTTTAAGGTTCCAAACACGGAACCAGTTAGTTTGTCCAGAGCATGTTTAGCAATCAATCGGTTCTCCAACTCACAATCAATCGCTGTTCCAGCTCACACTCAATCACTTCTCCAACTCACACTCAATCGCTTCTCCAACTCACAATCAATCGCTGCTCCAGCTCACACTCAATCGCTTCTCCAACTCACAATCAATCATTGCTCCAACTCACAATCAATCGCTGCTCCAGCTCACACTCAATCACTTCTCCAACTCACACTCAATCGCTTCTCCAACTCACAATCAATCGCTTCTCCAACTCACACTCAAGCACTGCTCCAACTCATACTCAATCACTGCTCCAACTCACAACATTCAAAGAGAAAGCTGTAAATGAAAATGACTTTGTACCTAGTCCAGAGTTACGTTAGTTCCTGATATAATAACATTCTGTCAATGTTGAGCCCTCTGGTTGGTTGGTTCCATCTTGAGCAGCTCTAGTCTAGCTCTATATAGAGAAGAGCACTGATATTAACAATAGCTCAGTCACATTCATCCAATGTAATAACGTTGATGTCTTGCAGCCATTCTCCTTTGTTCGACTACACGGACATCCTGCCTCGTATTCCGGACCTCCAGTTGCCAACCTTCGTCCTGGACTCTGTACAACACATCGCCGATCTTCCTAGTCCTCGCTTCATCAAGACACACTTGCCCTGGTCTCTGTTACCCGGTCAGATACGAACTGGAGACCGCAGGCCCAAGGTAAGAGCTCCATCATCTCGGCCTAACAAGTCTTAAACTCAGCTTATTAGTTCACTTCGACCAATTACCCAGCTAACTAACTACCCGTCAATTACCCGTCTAACTACCCATGCAACTACCCAGCTAACTACCCGCCCAATTACCCAACTAACTACCCTTCCAACTACCCATAAAACTACCCACCCAATTATCCAGCTAAATACCCGTCAAACTACCCAGCTAACTGCCCGTCCAACTACCCAACAAACTACCCACCCAATTAACCGACCAACTACCCGCCAAACTACCTAGCTAACTACACGTCCAATTACCCAGCTAACTACACGTCCAATTACCCAGCTAACTACCCGCTCAATTACCCGAATAACTACTCAGCTAACTACCCGTCAATTACCCGGCTAACTAATCGTCTCAATACCCAGCTAACTATCCGTCCGGGCTATCGTGTAGAGGAAGTGTAAAGGAGTGGCAGTTCAGTATGATGTGTTCGAATGTTCAGAACACGATACTCGCAGATAGAACACACTTTGTAAAGACTGGCAGTTCAGTATGATGTGTTCGAATGTTCAGAACACGATACTCGCAGATAGAACACACTTTGTAAAGACTGGAGTTGATACTGCTGTTGAACACACATTGACAGCTAAATGGGGCCATGGTATGTTTCCTTGTTCCAGATAGTGTATGTCGCCCGAAACGCCAAGGACACGTGTGTCTCGTATTACCACCACTGCACACTCATGGAGGGCTACCAGGGGGATTTTGAAGACTTTTGCAAACTCTTTCTGGGGGACACCTGTAAGTTCACATCACTCTTGTTTTACTAGTACCTTTACCGGGCTCGAGGTCGTGCTAGGAGATGTTCTAATTAACTTTGAGATGTTCTAGGAGTTCTAAATGTAGTCCCAAATGCTTATAGTCCCTACAAGTGCAGTCCCAGGTGCTTTTAGTCCCTACAAGTGTAGGACTTGTAACTTATAGCTCCACGTATGTATTATCACATGTAAAAATTACAAACGTGCACCTCGTGGTTTTAAAGCAAGCCACTAAATAATATTGATGGAGTCCAGAAAAGATACTTCGGACAATGGACAGTGGACAGTGGACAAAGGACACTTTTAAGAACTGGACGGATCTGTTGTTATGAAGATCGTCTCTCCCAGATGAAGGTCCAGGGTTCAGGAAATGTTTTAAACCATAAAACCCAAGTCCAATCTCCAAAGTAATAGGCTTATTTGACAGCTAGAAAAGTTATTAGATCTACTTTAATATATTCATACGTCAAGTCATGTGATATGCAGCTATCACTCTTGATAGATATTATCAATACCCATAAATAACAATTACATTAATATCGTAAAATGTTATCAATGTTGAACGCAACAAACATGTTTGTATTTTGTCAAATATTCTTCCTTCCAGAATCTTGCTACTTGCTTACCCCAAAGAAGGGTCTAGTATAAATATTCCTCTTCTCTTCTCACTCTCCACCATTTTGTTTCCAGTGTGCTTCGCCCCCTTCTGGTCCCACGTGCTTGGCTTCTGGAAACGCCGTCAAGAGCCGAACATATTGTTCCTCAAGTACGAGGACATGAAGAAGGTTGGTACAAAGTGTTCATCTATTTGTTTGAGGACAGGTTGAACGTGTTGACACTTGTATGTGACCTGGTTGAACGTGTTGACACTTGTATGTGACCTGGTTGAACGTGTTGACACTTGTATGTGACCTGGTTGAACATGTTGACACTTGTATGTGACCTGGTTAAACGTGTTGACACTTGTATGTGACCTGGTTGAACATGTTGACACTTGTATGTGACCTGGTTGAACATGTTGACACCTGTCTGTGCAGGATCTCCCGGCCATCATCCGACGCACCGCAGTCTTCCTGGGCAAGAGGTTGTCTGATAACCAGGTGGACTCTCTGTCTCACCATCTCAGCTTTGACAGCATGAAGAAGAACCGGTCCGTTAACTACGAGGAGGTTGTGGAGATTAACCGGCGGTTCAACTTGATACCGGCCGAGGGAGACTTCATGCGGGCTGGACAGGTTGGCGGCTGGAAGGGGAAGATGACTGAGCAGCAGGTGGAGCAGTTTGACCAGTGGACAGAGGAACATCTAGAGGAGACAGGGCTGTGCTTCTAGCAAGATCACTGAGCAGCAGGTGGAGCAGTTCTTGAGAACTAGAGCAATATTTCTTGTTTTTGTTGCTAAAGTTTGTATGTTGTTTTATTATTATTGTTTTTAAGTGAGTTGTGTAGCTTAGATTTCTAATTCCAGGGAATAATAAAGATAATATCAATAAGAATTTGTTTGAATAAATCTTTGTATTATTTTTAAGTGATACTATTTTATAAAAATAAAACGATAGCATAGTTAAACATTATTAATATATTTAATCAACTTAGCCAATGTTTATATCTAATGTACAGTAAATATAAATTGTTTATCAGGAAATAGCCAACATAGCTTGATTGTTTATTGAAAACTTAGCAAAAATAATAAAACCTTTAGCTTGTGCTTCCCACTTTTCAACATGCATTCAGCTGAGGGTTCATCCTTAAGTTACGGAAGGGTTTTATTTGGGGGGTAGAGGGGTTCAGTATTTTCTCACGATGGGTTGGAGGGGGGGTGTGGGATTTTCACCGTTTTATAGAAATATTAGAAATATAGACTTCAAATGTTTTTCCAAAGATAGTTGATTACAATACAAAATGCATATGACAACTGACTTATTATTATCACTATTATTATTATTATTATTATTATTATTATTATTATTATAAAAGAAACAAAAGGAAAAAATAATATGTGTAAACAAAAAACTATAGCATATAATAATAATAATAATAATAATAATATTTACTGAAATTAAAATATCCTATAATTTCATATCACTCGCAGTGTTATCAATCCTTTTGTCTAAAAATAATCAAACTATTAAAATAATCTAATTCACCAAATCATAGCAAAACACAAGACATAAAAAGAGAGAGGGGGAGAAGAGATGGAAAATCTGCCGATCCCTTGTGTGGGAGAAGAGGTGGGAGATCGATCCCTTGTGTGGGAGGAGAGGTGGGAGATCGATCCCTTGTGTGGGAGGAGAGTTGGGAGATCGATCCCTTGTGTGGGAGGAGAGTTGGGTAGATCGATCCCTTGTGTGGGAGGAGAGGTGGGAGATCGATCCCTTGTGTGGGAGGAGAGGTGGGAGATCGATCCCTTGTGTGGGAGAAGAGTTGGGAGATCGAACATCACGAAACAAAGCCTCAAAGTAATGACATCCTTGTTCCAGACGACACGAGATGTAAACATTGTTTAAACTAACGGTCCGTTAGACCCGACTATCCGGGGCTAGATCATTACTCTAACGGGGTAGGACAAGTCTTAGAAGTAGTCAACAGGCATTCACGTGGAAAGAGAAGAGGAAAACATTTAGGAAAAAAACACCTGCAGTAGACTCGACCGAGATTCGAACCCCGATATCTCCATCATCAACAGGCCAATCTTAACACGAGAGTGACATCTTAGACCATTCGGCCATTGGTCGAAAGTAACTGACATTTGGAGTTCTATAAATATGTCTTATTTAAGTTATTAACTAAAAAGTTATGAAAACTTCCAATAATACTTCCTTATGGATCACTGTATACTTTCTCTCGACACTGTAGCAGCACAAGTTTCCAGTTTTCAAATAATGGGCTTCCTAAGAATATCAGACTGAAGGTTAAAGTTTAGTTACCAGTATATTAGTTACCAATGTATTAGTTTCGGCCTCTGAACAATGCGTACGTCTGTTCACCATTAGTGCAGATCCCAACAACTCAATCATCTGCAGCTGTAAAGGTATCTGAGTTGAGCGGTGGACAATAATCCTGATGGTGCCACAGTACAGTGGGAATAATGATTCACTCAACTACTCGTACTAGAAAACTGAGAAAGTTTAATGAGGATCAGTTCCTACACAATCCTCATAGAACATAGGTTGTGCTACCACCTCGGATAATACAGAGCCTCGGATTTCGGGATTATTGTAACGCCATGACTAAAATTAACAAAACTCAACCGACTTGACCTTGGGTCTTGACAACCCTGGAAAGAAAGTGTTATTAATGTCTGCCAGTCATCAGAGAGATTAAAAATTAATGAAAGGAGATCTCGGGTCATGAATTTCAGTGGGACAAGATACATTTTGCAAGTAAGAATAATGGGTTTTTTAGACTTTGTTTAAAATAAACTTTAATGTACAACCATCCCAAGAGATGACATAGCTCAGAAACAAGAAAATACTATGGATCTTAGTGGCCTCCTCTTATGTCATGAGTATTTATTATTGGTCATTGATCATGGTTTATCTGATACGGTAGACACCTTGATAAAGATATTTTGGGCAGCTTGTCGGTGTCCTGTAATGTCCTCGCCCCTGTAACTCGGCACAAATCTCCTCAGTCCAAATTCAAGCCGGTTCCTCGCAGGTTCTCCTCCGTCCAAGCGTCGAACCTGGCCACCATGTCTGGTTCCATGTGGTTCCTCCAGTCCCCCACCTCCCCCTTGCGGATGAACCGCAGACTGGTGGAATTGAGGTAGTCAGGCCCGTTCTTCTTGGCGATGATTGGTTCCAGGTTCACCGCCGGGTTCTGTTTCATCTTGTTGAAACTGAGGTGCTCCGTCAGAACCTTGACGTCACTCTCTGACAGAGTCTTACCAAGGAACTGCGCCGTCTGGCGGATAGCGCCTGCCTGGTCCTGTGGAGACAAACCTGGAGGTTAGCCACAAGGGAGCTTAGCCACAAGGGAGGTTAGCCACAAGGGAGGTTAGCCACAAGGAGGATTAGCCACAAGGGGGATTAGCCACAAGGGAGAATTTGAGTGGTTATCCCAGCTGGAAATCAAACTCGGCTATGGTTGGACGATGTCTAAGCTATAAGACTGACACGAACATGAGCAAGGACAAGGCCTAATTTGGGAAGAGGTAGAGTAGATCTCCGACACATGACCTTCAAAATGGGGTTGGGGGGAAGGGACCGCTAGTCAGGGTTTGTATTTCCGTGGTTGTATTTATTATCAAATAACCTTTGTCGAAAATAACAATAACATTTCTTCAGTAGATATGTTTAGTTGAGTATTCTACACTTGATAATACACTATCAACAATTGTTGAACATCTAACATGAGCACAGAGGACTTTGAACAGGACTGAGGAGGAACCCCAGTTTGTTCAAAACAAATAGAATCTTTACTCACTCTTTTCATGTCTTCATACTTGAGGAACAGCAAGTTGGGGTCATTCCTCCTCTTCCAGAAGCCAAGAATGTGGTTCCAGATGGGACCGACAGGTGCTGCAACAAACAACAGAACAGAGTCAAACCCTCATCCCACTCAGCTGAGCATCAAATCAGAAGTTTTCAACACTTACTTTAATATTAAGTGTAATTATTAAACCTCCGTGATATTTTACAGTTTAGAAACCCTTTTGGGATCAAAGTAAAACTAAGGAAATATTTCAACTTTGCGTTTGAAAGGTCACTACAGTCTCTCAATTCCACCATCCAAGGTTCGAACCCCTCCTGACACAATATTTCAACTTTGCGTTTGAAAGGTCACTACAGTCTCTCAATTCCACCATCCAAGGTTCGAACCCCTCCTGAAGCAATATTTATTGTCCTGCCCAGCCAGCGCCAGCGAAGGTTATAATAAGTTAGGATCCCATCTCGTTAAAATGTTATATCTTTAAATAAAATACAAAACAATCCCCTAAATGCTGACATAAACACAAAAGTTAAGAAATAGTTTACATAAAAATACAATAATTGTATGACATGGCTGAAAACAAAAATAAAACCATTTGAAGCCACGAGAAAAAGTATAGAGACAGTAAATAAATCCATAAGCAGCAATATAGCCTAATATCTACACAGCTTCTAATACTGTTGATTGTTGGAGAACTCTGGTGGTGGTGCTCTGAAGCAACAAACACGGACAATAGAAACAATGTTTATGAGCGTCGCAACTTAAGCCTTGTTCTTGTTTGTTAGTAATAAAAACATAGTTTTGTAGGTTCATATTCTGATACCTAGAGAATGATAGTGTCTGACAAAAGACATAACAATGGGGTCATTGCCGGGCACCAAGTCTGAGGTCCTATATCCACCTGGTGGAGGAACTGTGTCAGGAAACTGGATGTGGGTTACTTTGTGTATATATCACCTGGTGGAGGAACTCTGTCAGGACACTGGATGTGGGTTACCTTGTGTATATATCACCTGATGGAGCTGTGTCAGGAAACTGGATGTGGGTTACTTTGTGTATATATCACCTGATGGAGCTGTGTCAGGAAACTGGATGTGGGTTACCTTGTGTATATATCACCTGATGGAGCTGTGTCAGGAAACTGGATGTGGGTTACTTTGTGTATATATCACCTGATGGAGCTGTGTCAGGAAACTGGATGTGGGTTACTTTGTGTATATATCACCTGATGGAGCTGTGTCAGGAAACTGGATGTGGGTTACTTTGTGTATATATCACCTGATGGAGCTGTGTCAGGAAACTGGATGTGGGTTACCTTGTGTATATATCACCTGATGGAGCTGTGTCAGGAAACTGGATGTGGGTTACTTTGTGTATATATCACCTGATGGAGCTGTGTCAGGAAACTGGATGTGGGTTACCTTGTGTATATATCACCTGATGGAGCTGTGTCAGGAAACTGGATGTGGGTTACTTTGTGTATATATCACCTGATGGAGCTGTGTCAGGAAACTGGATGTGGGTTACCTTGTGTATATATCACCTGATGGAGCTGTGTCAGGAAACTGGATGTGGGTTACTTTGTGTATATATCACCTGATGGAGCTGTGTCAGGAAACTGGATGTGGGTTACCTTGTGTATATATCACCTGATGGAGCTGTGTCAGGAAACTGGATGTGGGTTACCTTGTGTATATATCACCTGATGGAGCTGTGTCAGGAAACTGGATGTGGGTTACCTTGTGTATATATCACCTGATGGAGCTGTGTCAGGAAACTGGATGTGGGTTACCTTGTGTATATATCACCTGATGGAGCTGTGTCAGGAAACTGGATGTGGGTTACCTTGTGTATATATCACCTGATGGAGCTGTGTCAGGACACTGTAGAAGTGCAGTACACACTTTCTGTAGGCTCATTTCCGAGCTATCTTGTGCATTACACACTTACAAGTTTGCTATACACTTATTCTTTTACCTGTTTTGATAAAAGCAGACATTTATGAGTGAATTATATCTTATGTACATTGGATAAGTGTATTCATGTTTCGATTAGGGTTTTTTCTGAGGCAACACTGTTTTACTGGTCAAATGGCGATGACCATTGACTTTGAACAGTTCGTTGCCGTGTATTGTAGTGTCTATGTTAAATATAATTATTCTGTTTCTCCTTGATAGTTTGCCTCATATATTCATGTTGGTTTCCAGCTGACAACAACCAAAACACTGACTCGGTTTTCGGTCAGTCTCATGACGATAGCAAAGTTTCAACATTAGTTTCTATTCCTAACTCTCATATGTTTTAAATATAAAATAAACAATATGTTCCGGAAAAATGTATAATACTGTGATTTTAGTGAAAATCTATCAATTGTAAGTAACCGTAAACCATGTCCTGAGCTACCACTCTTAATACACAGTACATAAAACTATGTCAGAAATATACACACGCCATCTTTCAACAGACGGTGGAATGGTTAACTGGTTGCGAAAAGAGGAATGCCTAGCAGAAAACCTGCCTCGCATTATCAGGATACGCCACTGAGAGGCTCGCGTGTGGTCTGCACATTCAACTCGTCTTGCAACTGAAGAACTAACCTTTCAAGAACCTACGTGATCCCCCAAGCTCGTAGAACTTGATACCTTCTGGTTAAACCAGCTCTGAGCAGGTAACGTACACATGACGTTGGGGGCTGAATGGACAAATGACCTGGTCAGGAATATTCCCATCTAGTCGTCTCGACCTCTGAAATACTGGTCCACAGCGCAGCCCTTCGGAAGTCGTGCAAATATCAACCTTCCCCTCCACTTCCCTTATCCATCATGATTCCTGAACATCTCTAACAGTCGTATTGGTGGCCTGAAGACCAAGGCACCAATCTCGTCTGGTCTGGCTTGACAATGTTGGGGGGGTCAGTGATCGACTATCAGAAGGTCTCATTTATCTGTCTGCCAGAGTATCCACCCGTCATGACAAGTTCAACACTGGTACTGGACTGACCTCTGTCCTTAAGGAACAGCTCACAGAAGTCCTGAAAGGATCCCTTGAGGTTGTGGACCAGCATGCAATAGTGGTAGTAGGACACACACATGTCCTTTGGGTTGCGAGCAACATACACCATCTGCAACAAGGGGCAGCTAAGTTGGTAAATTACAATCATAGTTTGAATCACTAAGTCGAGGAAAACTAACAATTCAGTTTAGTTATCCTACCTTGGGTCGCACCACATCTAGCTGTGCGGGTAGCAGTTCCAGGGGCAGGTGTGACTTGATGTATCTTGGTGAGGCCATGCTCTCCACGAGGTCCACGGAGTTCCCAAGTTCGTCCATCCACTCTCCGTGATCGTGAGCCATGATGGCACAGAGTCTGGCAACAGACCCACATTAGATCAACAACAGACACTGTACCTTGTGTTGACACGAGATTGGACCACTAAAGACCACTGTGCAACATGAATGGCTGACAGGAACCTGTCAACAGTTGAACTAACTCACTCTAACAATGGAGTCCTGATCTGCTGCAGTTGCTTTGCTCCCTCAAAGTCAAGGTCGTTGCCGATCAACCAAACCATCTCTTGGGCCCACGTACTTCCTGAAACATTCAACAGAGTTGCTTTTAAATGATCTTCAGGTGGATCGTCAGCTGGCAGCTTCTCAAACAAACTGTTCACTAACGAATTACCCGCACTGGTTGACACGCGCTCTAATTTTCAACCATATTTAGTCTAGTTTGCGGGCTGAGAGGTGGTTGGGGTGGTTTTCTCTAATTGGTTTCCCACTCTCTCGCTACGCAAATGTGGGTAGTATTTATCTTCTAAATTTTACTTTCCTCATTATTCTTCCAACTGTCATAGATACCCGAATGGGTAGTAAGACGTGGTGCAAACGTTTCATCAAATGGGGGCAAATGACATTTTTATACTTATACTTTTTTAGTAATTTTACAGCGCGTCTCATTCTGTACCAGCTGGTATGTGTGCTAATCATGCTGATGTACCAGCTGGTATGTGTGCTAATCATACTGGTGTACCAGCTGGTTTGTGTGCTAATCATGCTGATGTACCAGCTGGTATGTGTGCTAATCATGCTGATGTACCAGCTGGTATGTGTGCTAATCATGCTGATGTACCAGCTGGTATGTGTGCTAATCATGCTGATGTACCAGCTGGTATGTGTGCTAATCATGCTGATGTACCAGCTGGTATGTGTGCTAATCATGCTGATGTACCAGCTGGTATGTGTGCTAATCATGCTGATGTACCAGCTGGTATGTGTGCTAATCATGCTGATGTACCAGCTGGTATGTGTGCTAATCATGCTGATGTACCAGCTGGTATGTGTGCTAATCATGCTGATGTACCAGCTGGTATGTGTGCTAATCATGCTGATGTACCAGCTGGTATGTGTGCTAATCATGCTGATGTACCAGCTGGTATGTGTGCTAATCATGCTGATGTACCAGCTGGTATGTGTGCTAATCATGCTGATGTACCAGCTGGTATGTGTGCTAATCATGCTGATGTACCAGCTGGTATGTGTGCTAATCATGCTGATGTACCAGCTGGTATGTGTGCTAATCATGCTGATGTACCAGCTGGTATGTGTGCTAATCATGCTGATGTACCAGCTGGTATGTGTGCTAATCATGCTGATGTACCAGCTGGTATGTGTGCTAATCATGCTGATGTACCAGCTGGTATGTGTGCTAATCATGCTGATGTACCAGCTGGTATGTGTGCTAATCATGCTGATGTACCAGCTGGTATGTGTGCTAATCATGCTGATGTACCAGCTGGTATGTGTGCTAATCATACTGGTGTACCAGCTGGTATGTGTGCTAATCATGCTGATGTACCAGCTGGTTTGTGTGCTAATCATGCTGATGTACCAGCTGGTATGTGTGCTAATCATGCTGGTGTACCAGCTGGTTTGTGTGCTAATCATGCTGATGTACCCGCTGGTATGTGTGCTAATCATACTGGTGTACCAGCTGGTTTGTGTGCTAATCATGCTGATGTACCAGCTTGTATGTGTGCTAATCATACTGGTGTACCAGCTGGTTTGTGTGCTAATCATGCTGATGTACCAGCTGGTATGTGTGCTAATCATGCTGATATGGCCGACAAGGTGATTACACCCGTGTTTGTTATTTTGTTTTAATCCCGACTTTCTCCACTGGTTCAAATGAAAGTAACAGTCAGAGAAAGTGAACAAGGACCAGTTCCATCACTCAGAGAAATAACTCGTATCGCGGGCAAGAGGCCGTCAGGTGTCAGAATGTCCTGAGGATTGTACAAACTCTACCACCTCCTCCAACACCGATATTTGCACGGTAAGACCCACTTCCGTTCTCACCTGGGACCTTCTTGGACAATGTTTCCAATGAGACATTCACTTTCGAGTAGCAGAACTCACAGATTAAGTTGAGCTGAAGGAACACTCACAGATTAAGTTGAGCTGAAGGAACACTCGCATACTAATTTGAGCTGAAGGAACACTCACAGACTAAGTTGAGCTGAAAAAACACTCACAGATTAAGTTAAGTCTAAGCAAAATGTTGAGTGTCCAGGCCGAGCTTTGTTTCCAATTAACACCACATGATAGAGGGCTCATGGAGAGGATTGTAGTAAGGACTCACCTGTGTGTGAGGATTGTAGTAAGGACTCACCTGTGTGTGAGGATTGTAGTAAGGACTCACCTGTGTGTGAGGATTGTTGTAAGGACTCACCTGTGTGTTAGGATTGTTGTAAGGACTCACCTGTGTGTGAGGATGGTTGTAAGGACTCACCTGTGTGTGAGGATTGTTGTAAGGACTCACCTGTGCGTGAGGATTGTTGTAAGGACTCACCTGTGCGTGGGTACGAGACCAGCCACACGTCATCTTGTCGTACAGGCAAGTTCAGAATCCTATCCCCTATTTCTTGGTACTGAGGAGGCATGAGGACTCTTCCTGGATTCACCTCCACCAAGGATCCTTCCACCCCAAACAGAGTGTCCAGTTTGCTGGCCACATCTCCTTCCAGCTTCACATAGGTGATCTGTCGTGTCCTGAAACCCAAGAGGACATTTCCAGAGCTGAGTGGTCAGGGAGGAAATATTACTAAAATTGTTGTACATTTCTTACCACATCAATTTTGTGAGTTCTACCTAATCAATTAAAATTTATTTTATTTTTAAATAAAACATTTTCTTCAACTATTATCATAGAAAAGTTAACAAATGTTCAATAGTAAGAAACCAACTCCCACAGTTCTATTTATATGATTTAAATGTTTTTTATGGGTTTTTTAAAATAAAAGTTTCTGAAGATGATGTGATGGACAAGTGAACATTTCTCAGATCTAAATACTACAGTTGACGGCTGTAATGCAAAACGGGCCGACCTGTTCAGGTATCAGGACGAGCTCATACATAACTATGACACTGGTCAGCATCGAATTTAGTCCTCTTGAGCCGAAGGAATAGGTTGCTCCTAGCTTCTTGTACAGTCACATTGTCATAGGAATTGACACCTAAAACATGTTACTAGATATAGACTACGTTCAAGTTTTCATACGTCAAGTCATGAGATCTACAAAACCTCTTACTTCTGATAGATATCAAAAATAATATAGTAAAAAGCTCTCAATGTTGTATTTTCTGAAAGGTTCTTCCAACCAAAATCTGACTACACCTGCTTAATTCCTGTGCATAAACTACAACCATCGGTTAAACTTTGGCCCCCTTAGAATTGAACTGAGAGGTTATACTAGACTGGTCTGTTAGCGGTCTGATACTCACTTGTTTCTCTTCTGCAGATCCTCATGGTGTGGTCTGTTACCATCTTCACTTAGTACTGCCACAGCACTCATCTCTGACAGATGTAGGTTTCCAGACAATCACGTGACTACAGATGTCAGTCTCCAGACAATCACGTGACTACAGATGTCAGTCTACAGACAATCACGTGACTACAGATGTTAGTCTACAGACAATCACGTGACTACAGATGTCAGTCTCCAGACAATCACGTCACCACAGTTGTCAGTCTCCAGACAATCACGTGACTACAGATGTCAGTCTCCAGACAATCACGGCTCGATGTGAAACAGCCCAAAAGCTCCGAGCAACTCAGACTGTCTTCAGCACACAACGATCATCGACTTTTCTAAACAGCTCCACATAACTTTCTTTCTGTGTGGGTCACGTGACCAGGTCGTGGTTGTGTGCGTAACGGCAGCTCCGAGCGAACAAGCTCACAATATAGTAGTAGTAGTAATAACAAGACAAGTGAAATAACTCCAGCAAAACGTTTCGCGAATATCCTCCCTGACCAATCCTATCAGTGGCGCGAGTTCCTGTACAAACGAAAGAGAAAGTGGTTTCAGCAATTTAAAAAAAGGTACAAAGTAAACTTGTTGTTAAAAAACTGTATTTGAGAGTCAGGTTGGTGAAGAAGAGTAGGGAAAGTAACTAGTTGGTGGGACTGCTATCAGACTCCCACAGTTGGCACAACTGTCGTAAATAACCTCTCGACGGTCACGAAAACGTGGGAGACGCACGCCTGAAACTATCATGTCTTTCAGCTCCTTTATAATTAGTGTACGTTTGTGCCCCAGGCTGGCGATTAACAGGGACAATACTCTTGAACCGCTTCAAACACTCGTCTTCTTAACTCTCTTCACGTGACAACAGCTAACTTGGCACCATTCGATGGGCGTGGTTTCTTTAAGTGTGACTTATACCGTGGTTTTCCCATTCTCTCTCCACTCTCATGTGGTGTAGTTACCTAGTGACGCACAGCTTACGTGGGAGTGAAGTGATACGTTTCATTTTCAAGGAAATATCATTTTAAAGCCAGATATATCTTTAATATGTAAAGTTTGTCAATAGTTTTGTTTGTGTTTACAGTCCCCCGACATGGTGGGATCACAGTTTTAGTGAACTCCAAATCCCTTGTATTAAGCTATTCATACAAAGTGCTTATCTCTCTTGACTTGAGTGTGAATCCAGCTAGGAGCGAGTTATTCTTTAATCTCGCCCCAGGAGAATCCTACTCGTTATCTTCACGTTCATAAGATAAATAGATACTAAATGGTGTGTCTTGTTTGTTAGTAATACTAATTGGAAAGCACATTCTTCCCCTCTGGACTATCCTGTGAAACGCATGCATGTGAATCCCGCGTGTTGCGAGTGTGGTGTTTCCGCTTGGTGAAGTGTGTCACAGCACACAAACCTGTTTGTACCTCTCTGCTAGAGTCTGGTTTGTCATCATGCGCATGCGCCAAAGAGAAAACACCGACAACAACGCTGCCAAACTACTACTTTCTTTGCCACTTGTCGTGAAATGTTATAATTAGCGATGGATGCTTTTAGTTTTGCTTCCTTTTTTTAAAAAAAAACCTTCTTTTAAAACGCGCTTAATGTAATCGGTTGTGACACACCTATTCATCGTGGACTCCCATCACGTGACGACAGCGGCTCATATTACACCGTGCTTCTAGTTTTACTATATTAATGTCATGGAGTTTATACTTTATTCGAATGATTTGATTTGAAAATGTGTCTTACATAGAGAAATATATTTTAAAACATACAGTACTGGTAGTGCAAGAAAGTGTCTAACTGCGCCCTCTGTCAGGTTATCTATATTCCTTGTGTAAGACATTTCGTTGCAGTCAAGATGGCAGTAAGAGTTTTTTTGTTCAACCTCCTATTATAGATAACAGGTCCCCGTGGTCTGCCGCTATTAGAGAGATGACCAGTGACCCTAACTGTATTCATATACAAAGTTCTGTCAATATAATACCAATTATCTTCACTACTGTGTAAATCTAGTGAAATAAGAAGTAGGTTAAAATCAAGTAGGTGATTCGCAAATATATAATTCGTTTATCCTGAAAGGTGACAGCGTCTTACTTTGTAGGATTACATTATGGCGTAGCTTATATGAAAGGGTCACAGTTTAGAGTACATTCACCACCCGAGTTTACCTGGATGAAAGCTCAAAAAGTTACTAGAAATAGTCTCTAATGTATTCCTACGCTAACAGCTGACATCTGCTACTTTGATTAGCTGTAATGAAAACATAATGGTATTGCATTAATGTTATAGTTTACCACAGTAACTTAGGCTCATATTATTTATAATTATTTGAGATCGGATACAAAGCTTACTTAGTGTTTAATTCCAACTAAAAATTATCATTCACAGCACTTTCACAAAAGGTCTAAAGAATATAGCTTCAAAATAGCGACCGACGAATGTAAACCATGTGATTAATCATGACGCAAGCAAGTTCTTTAAATTGGTGCACCCACACAGTATATAAAAATATTTTATTTAGTTAAATATTTCCAAATACGATAGCATGATCATAAATTTAAATATATATAAATAAAAAAGACAGTTATTTTCTCTTTTCCAAGTAAATAAGTTGCCTGTATTAAAAGGTATTAATGTATGCAGTATATTACACATTATACATTCCAAAAGGAAAAAATAAGTACTTTTAATAATTATTTTTAAAATGTTGTTTCGGAATGGATAGAAAGAAATGATTAAAAGTAATGAAATAATGTGAAAAAACTTTTAAGTTTATGTTATTTTAAGTGTAAAATATAACATGTAATTAAAAAACTTTTCATTTATAACAAAACAGTGATCTTTTACAAGTGTTGACAACCCAAAACTGAAACATAATTATTATTTTTCAACTATCACTCGGTAAAAAGCTATGGTAAACAGACTCTAGCCTATCAAGGTAAGACAGTTTGTTCAGTTTGCTTCCTCTCAGCATAAACGAAGCAGACATTTCTAAGATAAGCTTGAAAGGATGGGAAGCGTTCACAGCCAAAGATAGTAATTTTGTTTGTAACAATCAAAATATATGTATCATACTAATGCCTATTCTCACAAATTGAATACAAAATACAAAAATAAAAAAAAACTGTCCTTTATCTTTACACATATTTTAAATGTTACATAATACTAAAAATCTTTGTTTAGCCTTAGAAAATATGTATTATATATAAAGATATATAATTATGATAATATGATAAATTTAATATCATTTTAGAATTTAAATAATCCAACATTTACCAACCAAATAAAAATAAATCCAAGTAATTTAGATATAAAAAGACCAGATTTATCCTGACAAATTACACGAGGACCCTTCTTATAAACTATACCATAGTGGAATAATGCAAAGCAAGCGTGTTACCTCCATCGATCTCTATAATATAACTGGATTGACATAAACATACACATTACCAAGAGCAAAAGCGTGACGTTCAAGTTTATCGTCTGCTACACTGTGGGGGGACAGATTTAACGGGTTCTTTCAATGTTCTTATACGAAAACATGTCTCTGATGAATAAAAGTGTTATTGTTTGAAAATAGTGAAGTATTATACCAAATTTTCTTGAAGAAACATTTGCATTAAAGGATATACAATTCAGTTTTACAGGTAATACTGTACAAATACGAAAAAATCTTTAACATATTTAAATATGTTGTTATTATCAATGTTGTTTACAGTCTTCCAAAACTACATTTATATTTAAAGTTGGTTATTAACTTGTATATTGGTTTCATAAGTCATATTATATTGAAAGTTTGATAAATATAGTGAATATGGTATATTAAAATTTGATTACATTTGTTTGAATGACAAACTTTGTGTAGTTGCCATACATTTAAACTATCACTTAGGTTATAGGCTTGTAGAAAGTATTATTTATATTACAATTTGTTTTAAAAAAGTTGGCTCATATCTTGTGTGTTGCTTTCAGAAACCATATTATGTTGAAAGTTTGATAACTATAATGAAACAAGCTAGCTAAAAACTATATTACATTTGTTTGAATGACATACTTTGTGTAGAAGTCATATGTTCAAATGATAATTTAGGTTATAGGCTTGTAGGAAGCACGGTATCTACTAAACCCTAATTTTAGTAATAATCCCAATCTGTAAGGCTTTATTTCGTATTAGAATACTATCATATATATAATATTTTGGTAGGATAAACGGCCATTTAGAACGGAAGTAGAAATTTCCTTCTGGAAGGTCTTTTATCCTACCTAAACACAATCATAGGGTATGATTCTGGTACGAGATAAAGCCTTACAAGCGATCTTCCTTCAAAAATCATCGTATATATTATACTACACCAACTTATTTAAAGAAAAAATCAATCAGTTTCGAACTTTGTTATGGTCTTAAAAGCTTTTACTAACATATTTATTTCATTTAACTAATCAGACATTGATTTATCTCATATATTCAATCAAATTAATGAACGATGTCAAAATACCACATTGCCTTGTATGGGTGTAAGATAAAAAGAAATACCCGAAAGTTTCCTTCTCTCTTAGACAACGGTATGCAAACGATAGCTCGAAAATTAAAGCCACAGATGTCCATCCAGTTATATTATAGAGAGCAATGGGTACCTCACATGGTAAATGAAGGGTATATCTATCTATTTATTAATTTTAGAAGTTAGAGTACTTGGCTGTTACGAGGTTATTAAATCACAAGGCTAGGCGACTAGTAAAAAAGAAAGTTAAAATTCAATATGGCATTCTAGTTGATGTTTGATACTGTTATTGATAAATACTTTCAAGTATACTTTATTTAGTGTAGTTAACAGTTATTTAATTTCTTGTGCACATGAGTTATGAGACTCGACTTAAACCTTTCCATGTATTAGGACGACGACTAGATATGTGGTTCACTGGTAAAAGTGATCAAGAAAGCCAGAAGGAAGCATTATTTAGTGATCTCATGTCAGAATGTAAACTTGCAAATCCAGGAGCTAGACTATCGTATCCATTAAGAAGACGTTTAGAACCTTTTCCTCGCGAAGTGAGAAAGGAAATAGCATCTGGTGTTAAAGATGGTTGTGCACCTTTATTTATCGCCTGCAAACGAGGACACGTTGAAATAGTTCAGTATTTGATCACTGTATGCAACGTCGATCTAGAACAGAGAGGGCTCTACGAGGTCCCCGACGATCGTTCGGTACATTTAGTAACGCCCTTGTGGTGTGCGGCTGTGTCGGGCAAATTACCGGTGATAAAATGTCTGGTGGAGCACGGGGCGGACGTGAATGCGACCTCGGACACTGGTTCGACTCCTGTTCGCAGCGCTTGCTTTATGACACATTTAGACATCGTAGCTTATTTGCTGGAAAACGGTGCCGATGTTCTCCGCGCTAATCACAACGGGGGTACTTGCCTAATCAACTCTGTTCAGAGTGTTCAACTGTGTTTGTGCTTGCTTCAACACGGAGCCTCAGTCAACAGCTGCGACATTCAGAACAAGACTGCGTTGCACTACGCTATTCAAGAACACCGTTTTGAAACAACTAAACTCTTGTTAGAACATGGAGCTGACCCTCATATTCGCAGTCGGTACAACGATGACGCGCTCCAGACAGCTTGCATCAAAGGAGCTAGTCAAATCTTTAACTACCTCATCACCAACATAAGCTACCCTCCTGAGCAACTGGCCAACGCTCACGAGCTGATAGGATCCACCTTCCTGGACGAGCACAATGATACCGCCACTGCCATGAGCCACTGGTACATCGCGACACAGATACGGCTCTCCTTCGGCTCTCCGGAGAACGTGTCTCTCCCCAAGAAACCCGTTGTCCCTCAGCGAGCGGCGTTCCGCAACTCCGTGGAGTTCAAGACGATGGAGGAGTTGAGTAACGTGTCACTCAACGTTGATGCGATGAGGATGCAGTCGCTCCTGATTTGCGAACGGCTGCTCGGGGCTAATCACAAGGACACGCTGTTCAGGCTGATGTACCGCGGGGCCTCTTATGCCGATGCGCTCCGATACCAGCGCTGCATTGATTTGTGGCGCCGAGCACTGGAGATCAGAGTAGAGAAAGACACAGTAAGCCAACTTGAGATTATTTCCCTTTGTTGGTTTTACAAGAGACCATAGATAATAGCAGTAAATATCAGTCGGTGAAGAGAACCAGCTCAGCTGGTTGATATTTTATAAATTCATCCAAAGAACAAGAATGGAGCTCTCTAGTTTGGAAAATGGCTTTTGTTGTAAATCAAGATTTATAGTAAAATGAGTACTAGCTTGCAAGTTAAATTCAATTCTTTATCAAGTTTAGGAGCCTGTTCAACTACCAAGCTTTATAACCTGCCTCCCATGTTACCTCCTTCTTGGAGAACTACTAATTTCAATAGATTCTCTAAATCAGGGGTCTTCAACCTTCTTAGGTCCAAGGGCCAAAGAGTCCCTTGTCGGCTCGCTGTCCGCAGATTGGATAAATATTAAAATATTCGTATTAGCTCATTATACTCAACCAGGTACTAGGCTTGTTTCGACGGGTGAAATTTCAGATTTATCGTGGAGTATTTTCTCTGCTGTTTTTTCCTATTTTTAGATTTTTTGTAGCGGGAGGAAGCACGATTTGTCTTGTTTACTAGAATTGTCATATTTTGACGGTTAAAAGTACATTTGTATGAAAACGTAATCCCCACTTAAAAAGCAAAAATTGTTTATAAAATTACATAAAATAGCCTACATAAATAAAATATGCATTTATTCTATTAGTTGATTATGTAAATATATATATATATTTGTAATTTTTTCTCTTGAAATCATATTTGGTGAGCCAGCGGCCGCAAAGAGTGTTACCTCAGGTTGAAGAACCCTGCCCAAAATTATAGCACGGCGCTGAAAGCTTGCAACATTTATTTCAATGCTCTGCTTTCTATGCAAAGTGATAACTTTTTCTCTAAACTAAACTAAACTAAATATAATATAATTTATTAGTATGTTGGGAACATAAACACATGTTACTATATTAGGCTCATACTCGGATGGATGTCAATTGTTGGTTATCCAACTCGACAAGATTATTTACAGGCTTGGTTGTCATCCCTCTGGACATTGGTTGAAATACTAGTGCGGCTGTTTCCCTCCTTGTAAACTGTCGGAACGCTTGAGCTTGTTTTGACTGGTCCTAGCTCTTGTAAACTGTCGAACGCTTGAACTTGTTTTGACTAGTCCTAGCTCTTGTAAACTGTCGGAACGCTTTGAGCTTGTTTTGACTGGTCCTAGCTCTTGTAAACTGTCGAACGCTTGAGCTTGTTTTGACTGGTCCTAGCTCTTGTAAACTGTCGGAACGCTTGAGCTTGTTTTGACTGGTCCTAGCTCTTGTAAACTGTCGAACGCTTGCGCTTGTTTTGACTGGCCCTAGCTCTTGTAAACTGTCGAACGCTTGCGCTTGTTTTGACTGGTACTAGTTATTATCCTGTTCATATTATGTTGACACGTCCACAGTCTCGAGACTTAGAGAACGCTGTTTCAGATCCTCTACAACGACACATGCTTCACAGCGCAGGCGCTAGTCAGGCTCTATGTCGACCTTAACGAGAAGAACCTGGATATGGTGGAGATGGCCGGGCGGGCTGAGACGGAACCTCGGTTCTCTGACGTGGCTGCAACTTTTGAGCTCCTCGCTGGGCAAATTGTTGATGTGAGACATCTTCTCGAGGTAAGCTAGCGTCACCACACAATCACACTGACAAAAATTGTTTGAAAGTCAAATCAGTTATTTTCTTCCAAAAGCCACTTTTAAATTTGTAAATTCCAAGTGTATACAAAATTTTGAAATTTCTAATGCAAACCTGAATCTAAACAAATTCATATTGATTAGAAATTCCAAATCTTGATATTTGAAAGATTTGAATTGTATTTGAAATTTAAATCCGACTAGATTTCAGCGATGGAATTAAATCCAAACTTAAAAACTAAAAGTAAACATTTGAATAATCCTAACTTTGTAAAGAAGTTACCGTGGATTCGATATTTGACTTGATGATATAAATGTTTTAATCTCTTGATGTTTATATTTCAGTTACAAGCCTATTTCGGCATGACCCACTTAATCCCTTATTTTTTAATAGGTCTCATTTAATAAAAGTTAATTACTTATTCTTGTATTTAAGATGGATTTGATAATATTTCATTTTAAAATCCTCATCATCAGCATCATGATCAGTTTCCTGGGCCTGTCTCAAACATGAGACTCTCTCTCCATTAACTTGTTCCCTCCCACCACCTCTCCTCTCTCTCTCTATCTCCACCTCTCTCTCTCTATCTCTATCTCTGTCCATCCTTGTCACTCACAGCCTAATCCTCAGAATTTCATCTCACATGTCTGTAGCCTGCTAAAATAGTTGATTAAGTTAAAAATTGAAACTTAGATTCACAAATGTATATCAGGTCGTAACTTATGAACCAAATGTATATCAGGTTGTAACTTATGAACCAAATGTATATCAGGTTGTAACTTATGAACCAAATGTATATCAGGCCGTAACTTATGAACCAAATGTCTATCAGGTTGTAACTTATGAACCAAATGTATATCAGGTTGTAACTTATGAACCAAATGTCTATCAGGTCGTAACTTATGAACCAAATGTCTATCAGGCTGTAACTTATGAACCAAATGTATATCAGGTTGTAACTTATGAACCAAATGTATATCAGGTTGTAACTTATGAACCAAATGTCTATCAGGTTGTAACTTATGAACCAAATGTCTATCAGGTTGTAACTTATGAACCAAATGTATATCAGGCTGTAACTTATGAACCAAATGTATATCAGGTTGTAACTTATGAACCAAATGTCTATCAGGTCATAACTTATGAACCAAATGTCTATCAGGCTGTAACTTATGAACCAAATGTCTATCAGGTTGTAACTTATGAACCAAATGTCTATCAGGTCGTAACTTATGAACCAAATGTCTATCAGGCTGTAACTTATGAACCAAATGTCTATCAGGCTGTAACTTATGAACCAAATGTATATCAGGCCGTAACTTATGAACCAAATGTCTATCAGGTCATAACTTATGAACCAAATGTCTATCAGGTTGTAACTTATGAACCAAATGTCTATCAGGTCATAACTTATGAACCAAATGTCTATCAGGTTGTAACTTATGAACCAAATGTCTATCAGGTCGTAACTTATGAACCAAATGTCCTGCGCAGGTGCGTCCAGTTCAGAAGCGTCAGCAGGAGAGTTTTGACCGAACGCTCAAGTGCATTGCGCACCTTATCTACTTGCTGGTGGAGACCGCTCACACTCAGTCCCAGAGAGAAGAAGTACACCACATGGTGTCCAAGTTGATCCGACACAACGTGCGCTCTGCGTCCACTGGGGACACCTTACTGCACCTGTGCGTGTCCTGCCTCAACACCATCAAGAGCTCCTACTTCACTGATGAGAACCAGGTCTCATGAACTTGTGCAAATAGAACATTTAGATTTGTAGAGCTTGTTTCCAAAACCAGTTCATGTGTGTTTCACGCTACTGCGAGCGAAGACAAAGTTTGGTTTGTTTTGGAAATAAAAAATAGACTGAACTGGTTTTGGGAACAAACGCTTCATTTGGTTTTCAACAACAATACGGTACGATATATAAATAACATATTTTTATTGTTAGGTTGGCTGCTTGTAAAATGATTAAATTATAAATGTTCAGGCTAAAATTTAATAATTTGAATTGAGAAAAAAAATTGTGATGTTTCTTATTGACAGACAAGCAGACTAGATATTGAATGTGAATGTATAAAATATCTTTTTGAATAAGGGGGATAAAAAACATTCAAATATAAGGAACAAACACAATTTGGTTTTTACAATCAAAAGAACACAGTTCACACTTTACACTGCTGCCACTGTCTTCTTTTAATTGTAAAAGCCATATTGTGTTCATTCCCTTTATTTGTTTTCCATCCACCTTTCCTGTACCTTCTTCCAAACACATACAAGACTAGAAATTGACGAGTCGGCCCTGGTCAAAACCACGGTTCACTTCTTGGGACATAAACAACTGTCCAGAGGTATCCAAAATGTAAATAGGGTTTAGGAACAAGCCACACTTCTAAAAGAAAACTGTTGTGTTACTTTTGTTCAGAAAGTTTATCTTTACACTTTTAAAATATTGATAAGATTGCTTAATCCAAGGGAACAGCTGCACCAGATTGACGGGTGACATGTAAATAATGACGACTTGTGAATGCTTTTATTTAGCTCATCTTCCCCAACTTGGATGTAATTCGTCTACTTCTGGAGTGTGGGGCGAGGGTGAACGCCCGCAACGAGTCACGCTCAACACCCTTACACATCGCAGGCACGCCCTACAATTTCCACACAGATGTGAGTACGATATATCTGGCGACTGTTGATACAAGGACATCAACTTTCAAACTAATCTAATTACTTTTTGTAAATAATAATATGGAAATATTTGAAGTAATAATAACTGGATTTATCAGATTAGAATGAAATATTACAATCAAATGTACTAAAAGACATTTTTAAAATATTCAAACGTTGAGAATATTTCCTAGGAATATTGAGTTCCCCCTGAATCGACACCTCCTCCTCCAAAGTTAATATGGTCCATTTGAAGACATTTATACTCTACCTGATTCTTTCAATCGCCATCAAACCTCACAGACAGGAAACATTCTTTCCACTGCACATATTTACCATCTAGTAGTTTTATAGTGAATTGAACTTTTCAAACCCCCACACTTTATATTACACTAAATATAAAACTAAACATTGTAAGGAGAATGGAAGGACTAGTCCTACTTTTGACTTGACTCTCTTCTGCTGAAGAAAGGGACTAATGAACCCCAAACATTTCACAGTTATATGTTTTGTTGTGAACTTTGAGGTTTAATTTAATATGTACACTCGTTTTTCTATAAGCACACAAAATTAAAATGTAATGGCCTAGTTAATATATTTTCTTTCATCCATTAGTTATTATTAATCAATACAGTGAAGATGTTTTAGAACGTAGCCGTTGTTTAACCTACCCCCTCCCATGGGGCAAGAGACAGACATTGCCATGCTGTGTGTCCCATATTCATAATATTTGCGGGGGATGTAGAAATGTACCCACATTTGTAATGAGGTGAAGTGAAACCTAAACTTTGTTCCAGTTGGTGCAACTGCTGCTGGACTACGGGGCCCACATAGACCAGCCCAACAAGTCTGGGGAGTGTCCTGGTTCCCTTATCGCCAGGAACCCGCTCAACACAATCAACCTGATGGATCATGTGTCTCTGCGTTGCTTAGCTGCGACCTCCGTCTGCAAGTATAAGATACCTTACAAGGGGCAGATTCCCGTCACGCTGGAGGCTTTTGTCAGGTTCCACGAGTAGGTGCAAGGTATGTTTATGTACACCAATATTGAATACAAGGGTTTTGTCAGGTTCCACGAGTAGGTGCAAGGTGTGTTTATTGTACACCAATATTGAATACAAGGCTTTTGTCAGGTTCCACGAGTAGGTGCAGGGTATGTTTATGTACACCAATATTGAATACAAGGGTTTTGCAAATTTCATATTCTTTTTTCCCCCCCAAATATTCTTAAGATAACATGGAAGAGAACGCTTTGTCGTTTCTACAAAATAAATATTTTTTTGTCCAAAATAAATCAAATATTTCTCCAGTAGATATGTTTTATACATGTTAATATCAACATTTGTTGAATAACTCCTCGATATTCCACAGAAACTTGTGAAATGAAGAGAAAATGTCCTTGTCTAGAGATGATAGCAACTGTTGATATTACCGTGTGTAGAACAAAACACTTCTACTGAGCAACGTTGGATTTATTTTGGACCAAACATTGTGTTTGTCATGAAAAGTATAGAAATAATGAACTTAAAAATTTTTATTTTAAAATTTAACTATAATAAAAACTTTGTGTCGACAGGTATTTGGCGAATTGACCTGGTGAAGATGTATCCAACACCTTAGAAGGATAACTAACTCTCTTATATACATTACACTCTAGGTATGACATAATAATCGGGTGTTTGTATGTCTGCAGCTTGTAAATAGCTATTACAATCACTTGGAAGTTGTAAACATTAACAAATAATTGTGGCTTAGTGTCGAGCAAAATATTGTATTTATGAGGGATGGATGACTAAGAATAATCAACCTTAAACCAGATCCTATTGTCAGCGTAGGACCATTAATGTGTATAAACACACAAAATATCTTATTATTGTTTTCTTTGTATTCCATGAAGCCAAAATCACATTAAAAATGTGTTACATATTTACATACTGTACTTCAATACATTTGCACAAAACTAAATGTGAAAATAGTGATAAAGAACTTTAAAAAAAAATCATATTTGATTTGTGTAAGATCTAGGGGTGTACGAAGCTTTGAAAAATTGTAAGCCAAATCTAATCTCGGTGTATGAACCCATGCTTGGCTTTGGCAGATATTCGAAGTCTAGTGATTATATTACACTTACATTTTACATCAAATAAAAATGAAATGAAATTACCTCAAGAAATAAAATATATTTTTATAGTTTTGAGTCTTAGAACAAGTTTGCTTTATTTTCTGAGGTAACTGGGAGAATTTCTTTAACACTTTGAATTTCAAGACGGCCATAACATTAACCTCCAACCACCTTGATAACAAACATTGGTTGGTACCAACTGAAGATGACTTTATCACTGTTGAAAGTGTAAATTAAAATAAATAAATACTTTTTTAATATTTTAAAATTGACACACGCAGCCATTTCACTTGTTTACTACATGAATCAATACGTTCAATTCCAATTGCTGTTAATGTGTAAACTAGCGGCAGACTCGAGAGATGGTTGAGCGTATGTGCGAGGAACATGACAGTCCTTAAATTAGGTTTTAAAAACATACGCAAATAGTGAATACTTATAACCGAAAATTGCTGTTAATTTAAATAAAATATTAGTTATTTTACTAAAAATTGGCTATTCTACACAGATTACGTGAAGAATTAATTAATGAGTACAATTATTATCATCGGGGCGTATTATTTTCGAGATTGGCTATAGGCGCTTTCAAAATCAAAACCATATTTTCTTTAGTAATCCACATGGCAAGATTTAAATGGATTTATGAAATCAAAAGATTCCGTGTTGATTTGTAAAACAGAAAACTAAAATTTTGTAACACTGGACTTCTCAAACCTATAAACGCAACCGCTAAATTAATTATTTTTTTCTAACGTGGTACTTGTTCTTGAACGTCCATTAACGCTTGTGTCTTGTTAGTTGTCTTGTGTGTGAAATGTTAGTTAAAAGACCGTGCGCTCATGCAGGGAAAATCCACCAACATTAAAGCAAACGCATGTTTTTTTACAACTGACTCGGGCTGTACACATAAAAAAGTGTTTTTAATACAAAGATAAAGTGAATATAACATTTATATGTTGGCAATAAGCCACAAATATTAGTGTTATGAAAAAATAATTGTAATATTTAGTTTAATGTTAGCTAAATATAATCAATGTCAACATATTTTCACTCAAAATTAAATAGGAAAATATTCAAACTTGGATTCGGCTTCAAGAATATTTCCCATATTCGACTTGACTCCGCTTCGAACCAAAAAAGTGGATTTCACACACCCCTAGTAAGATCTAGTAAGGTGATGTAGAAAACGACCCCGACAAACCAGTAGCACTTCATGTGATAGTACCAGAGTAATCAGCTGTGTAGGTGAGAACTTGCTCACCAATATATTACCAAATCAACCTTAGATAACTTTCTCTCCTTTCCTTCCAAGCCGGCATACTCGCACCAGTCAGACATTTTAATATAAATACAACATTGAACCATCCACCAAGAGTCGAGACACATGTTTGAACAATATCTAGGACCATGACCTACCTCTAGCTAGTTTAGAACTGTTTGATCGGTGGGTCTGTTCCCAGTGAGTTGAGAACTGTTACATGGGTGGGTCTGTTCCCACTGAGTTGAGAACTGTTACATCGGTGGGTCTGTTCCCACCTAGTTTAGAACTGTTACATAGGTGGGTCTGTTCCCACCTAGTTTAGAACTGTTACATAGGTGGGTCTGTTCCCACTGAGTTGAGAACTGTTCCACGGTTTGGAAAATGCTCTCTTAATATGTTGTTGGTGCACCAGGTTTGAAAGTCCTGGTTGTGGGTACCAGCACGGATGGGTACAGGCTTGTCCGGGTCTTTGTGTCAAGTGTCAAAACAATATTTAAAAGTAAAGTGAAAATTGTTATCTTTTTTAAACAATGTCAAACTGATAATATATACTAAATTTATCAATTACTTCATATAAATATATTATTTTGAACAGATGTGGAGGAATGTTTATTTATTAAAATATTTATTGACTGCTATTGTACTGAGGAGGTCAAGTTGTGTTGCGCTAACAAACATTCTCCCAAGAAGGCTAAATACTATCTGATCCCAAGATGTATGCAATCAGCGAGGAATGTTTTTGCACAATTTTTTTATCAAGGGATTACTTTTTAAAACTGTGGATTATTTATTATTATCAAATTCATTATACAATATATTTTAGTTGATATACAAAATTCCTACTGATAATAAATATACTAGTATGAATGTATATAAAAGTTGATGGTCATACACTAAAATGTAAATACAAAATAGAGGACAAAATAAAATATGTACAAAGTATAAAATTTGATCTATTATTCATTTTCATCATCAAAGATAACCAATTGTAAAAACATTTCAATATCTGGGTGCTATTGTAAAACTAATGGTAGAAGGCGAGTCACGCAGAATGTAAGACGAGTGGTAGGTGAGTCACGCAGAATGTAAGAAGAGTGGTAGGAGGAGAGTCACGCAGAATGTAAGAAGAGGGGTAGGAGGAGAGTCACGCAGAATGTAAGAAGAGTGGTAGGAGGAGAGTCACGCAGAATGTAAGACGAGTGGTAGGAGGAGAGTCACGCAGAATGTAAGAAGAGTGGTAGAAGGCAAGTCACACAGAATGTAAGACGAGTGGTAGGAGGAGAGTCACACAGAATGTAAGACGAGTGGTAGGAGGAGAGTCACGCAGAATGTAAGACGAGTGGTAGGAAGAGAGTCACACAGAATGTAAGACAAGTGGTAGAAGGCAAGTCACACAGAATGTAAGACGAGTGGTAGGAGGCAAGTCACACAAAATGTAAGACGAGTGGTAGGAGGAGAGTCACGCAGAATGTAAGAAGAGTGGTAGAAGGCAAGTCACACAGAATGTAAGACGAGTGGTAGGAGGAGAGTCACGCAGAAGGTGAGCAGCAGTGTCCCAGCGTGAAGCCCCATGAATGCACCACTGCTTGTTCTAGCATAGCTGTCCACCACATGGATCTTCCAGCCCATGTTGGGATGTGTAAAACTGTTATAGTACACAACGTCTGGCCAAGTTGTGTTCGGAGTCACTTTCAAAATGGTCGCATCCCCTGGGAACAAAACACAATCATCCTCCTTTGCTATCTTGTGATCTAATAGCAGTCATGTCTCTTTGCTCTGGTCCAAACAAACTTTCTCTGACTGGTTAATAAAATGTAAAACTGTTGTTTTTCAGTTACTCATCTTTTGACTATCGTACAACATCTTGTGATGAGTATTAAAGATTGTTCTCACCTTCTTCGCACGTGTAAAGGAGAGAGCGGTTGAACTTCTTGAAAGTTGGGTAGTCGTCGTCGAGACGTCGGTCCTTGTCGTTGTGTTTGCTGATGCAGAGAGGTCCGGCTACAACAGAGAGTTTTAAAATCCCCGGCTGTGAAGAGTTTCCAAACAAATCATTCTTTGCTGAGATATTAATGTTAAGAGGACAGAGAAATTAACTTTATGATTGGAGTGCATTGATTAATCTGAAGGGGTTGCAATATTAAACATATTTGCACTAGAACTGTCCTGTGATAAATTGTTAATACTAGCGCTACCATAGTTCATCTCAAGGACGAGAGAATACACTCGCACCTCTGCCTGTCACATGGACACACCTGCTGTAGGTTTAGGTTGCCCCCTTCTGGTGAACTCCACGCCTGCCAACACTCGCACCTTCTGCTGCACTTCCTCGGAGAGCATGTCGAACCCTCCGTGCGCTTCGTCCGTGATTATGAAGGGGTGGTAATGCTCGGCGCTGTGAGGATTGTTCCCACCGTGGATCTTGAATGAGTAGGTGAGACCTCGCCTCAACCAGATCTCTGGAGCGAGCAGTCCGTTGATATACCACACAAGACCGGTCGTGGTCATCCCTGGGGGCAGGCCACACACGTTTCATAATTAGTTGTTTCTCATTCGTGGAGTTGACTTGGGGCCCAGGCAGTCAAGATGGCAGGAGCCCAAATATAACTTTACATTTGTCTTCAAACATTTTATTCATATTCACTAACAGTAATTATAAAAGGGCAGAATTGTGCATCAATTCAAACGAAACAACCAACAAGAATCGCTAATATTTGGCTACGTACCGGTGATTCCTTGATAGCCTCTTCTGCCTCCAGATGGCCCCAAGGTTGCAGTAAAGGTCCTTATAGTGCGGTCAAATATTTCACCTGCTTCCCAGGTTTCTCTGTCAAAAGTGTTTTTATTTAAAACATGTTACAATTCTAAGTTTTTAAATCTCAACCTCAAGTCTTGGTGAAAATTCATGTTTCTGAACCGTGTACATGCTATATAACATTCCTGTTTCTGAACTGAGCACATGCTATATTAATTATATCATGTGGTTTGAAAGGGGTTATTATACCACTGGTCATTTTGTTACAATATTTTTCTTTCACATTATTATTATTATTTAGCACCACACCTGAATACATGTTCAGGTTTTACACATATGTACAAACAAGCTAATGTGTTTGGGACGGTGAAGGTTGAATTAAGAGGAAGTGTAGCAGCATTTGTGTGTGGAAAGTCATTCAGTAAAAAACACCCTAGGTAGACAGACCTGAGTCGATCTTGTTGTTATTGGCAGTCTATTAAGAAATTGATGCCTTAAAGCATTTGACAGCCAAAACAGGCCATTTATTTAACTAAGCTGATGTAAAATTCACAGTCCCACGTCGAGCTGCTCTGTGTTTAATACTAACACCAACACCCCGTCGAGCTGCTCTGTGTTTAATACAACACCAACACCCCGTCGAGCTGCTCTGTGTTTAATACAACACCAACAGGAACACTAGTAAAATACACGCAACTAGTTTGATATTAATAGTAATAATATTAGTAATGAAGAAACTTAGGCTGGAGCCTGAACCAGAACTAACGACACAGGTGGACATATCACCTAACATGAAAACACAGTAAAAATATTGTTGGTGCTTATGTGATAAGTTATATTGAGCTTAGTCCAAAGCTATGTTGGCACATCAGTCCTTGTTGGTCTGTTCAGAGGACACTCCAATCCCCCAATCTTACAACACTTGTGTATGTGGGAGAGTAAAAAGAGATCTGTTTGTTGTTTAATGACAAACAAATGGCACAAAAAGAACCTTATACAACTTTTTAAAATTACATTTGAACTATTTTCACTTTAACTCAAATTGAACAATTTAAAGATTCAAATTTGGATTCAGTAACCAAAAGAAAATTCAAGATTCAGATTCTGTCTCTAATCTAAACAAACATATATTTCCAGATGACATTCTGATGGAGGGGTCGAGGTCTCCAACCTTGTTATACCTTAGAGTACATTCAAAACTAACGTAGTGCGGCGGGCACCAATTACTTTTCAAGGTAAACTTATAGCCGAACATAATTCATAATGCAAATAACACACAAATACATATTATTAAAAAGAATTGTGAGTTTAAAATTTAAAAATTATTTTTAAAATTCGTATATAAAATAACGCAAATGGTACACACGCAAAGTTAATCCAAAACCAGTTTAAGCAATTGAAACAATTTTTATCAAACCAAAAGTCAATGTCAATAAATAAGAAAAATACTCATTTATGTACCGGTTTTAACAAGACCAAATAAAGACACAAGGAAACATTTAACTACTCATCACCATTTTGGTGCTTAGGTACATTTTTAACATCTATATTTATTCTGTGTTTGTTTGGCAACAAAGCTGGGTAGACCCATGTCAAGATATTTACAAAAGAAACAGGAAGTATTAGGATGGTATTAGTGAGTGTGGGGAGAATGATGGTCTTTGAGATGAGGGAAAAGCAGAACCATTCAGCTCGAAACTATTAGAATGGTAGTTCCGAGTAAAAGTACACTTTGTAAATGAGAGGGAAGGATTGGAAGGAGGGG